>JADDOH010007002.1:0-113820 GCA_016648135.1 Agrypnia vestita | reverse complement strand
CAGAGCAGGTAGCAAGCGGTTCGTCAAGATACTCGATTGTCCGCACTCGGCAGAGAGATTATATTGTCTTTGTAATAAAAGCTTTCGTCGTTATTTGTAAAATATCACTTAAACAACAAAAAAAAATCATGTACGTATTTACCCTTGATTTTTTTCGGCAAAATGTTTCTTTGTACGATGCACGTGCTACTCATATTTCTAGAATAATTTAAAAGAATTCTCCTTGGGTTGATTTATTTGTTGAAATAATCAGTTTATATTTTGACTTTAGCCAGATACGTTCTTCTCCTACTTACGGTTTCCGTCGTTGTATATTCTGAACTGCGGATTTCGAACTTTTAATTTTTTGAACTTAAATTGGAAATGTTAGTATTTATTTACTTTATTTATATTTATCGTTCACAGTACGTAGAGAATCTTTTTTATTATTTAATTGTAGCATAACCAGGAACAGGCTATGTGATTCATCATTAAACGCCCTGGTGTTTTTAAAAACATATTTATCCTTACAAAAGTAAAGGTTTTAACTTCATATTGATATAAATATTTCGATTAAAAAATTGTAATAAATTAAATTTAAATAAATATCGAATGAAGTGTTTTTAAATTGTTTCAATAAATTTTCACCTATCGTACCTATAACACAAATAATATAAGTTAATTAAAGTAAAGTAGTTAATTTTTTAACATTTTTTTTTCACGATTTAAATGAAAAATAATCAAAGTCTCGAGTCCCGGGAATTCCCGGGACTTTAAAATTTTGGGTCTCGAGTCCTGGGAATCGAAAAAACCCGAGACTTCAGAATCCCTAGTGCCGTGTCACATAAACATATAAATATCGTGATATTTGCAGCCCTATTAAAAAATAATTTTGATACACTTTTTGTTGCTGATTGTAATTTGCTAAATCTTCAATTGAAGGTTGGTATTTTCTGGGCCTTAACTTCAAGCAAGCTGAGGATAAGGTCGGACAAAAGTAAACAGAGTCAAATTGTGAGAAAAACCATTCCTAGATTTTTCAGGGTGCCAATGTGTCTAAGCACCCCAAACTTACTGTTCGTGGTGGCACTCTTCAAATGATTTATTTCCAGATTCTCAAGTCGACAAACACTTGAGCCCAGTCTGTCTTGAAATTCTGCAAGATCAATTTGCATCCTTTAAAAACCATTTAATTTTATTTATAATTTTAATCTTCTATAACAGGCTTTTAAATTTATTTAATATTTTACTGAGCTGGTCAAGTAGCAAGTTTACGATACATAAGTTGGTACTTTATATGAATGGGCTCCATTTCATTTTGTACAGCTTTCTTAAAATACTTTTTTTATCAAGGAAAATTCTTATAAGTTTTAGTCTACATTTCGCCTGAAAATTTTAAGTTTAAGTACTAAAAGGTTTGGCAATCGGCGACTGGAGCGCAAGCAAAGTAAGGGCAGTGTGCGTGGACTTTTCTTGGGTGGTGACTCTGTAAACAATGCATGTCACCCAAAATGTCTTGGCATGTTAAAGGCTAGTCATCGTTATTCTATACTGCAAAAATATTTTTTTCCCTGCAGGGTAGACACTTATTGATTCAGGTTGAGTTTCAATCTTTGTACACAAGAGATAATTCCATCAGGTAAGCTTATCTTATCGAATAACCTGATTAGTAATGTGTTAAATATATTTTGCACGATTCAAGATAAGATCTCTGGTTGAGGTTTACACTAACTTTTATCAAATTTATTGTAGGAAAATATTTTTTTATCATTTATAGCAATTTGTATTTAAAATTACATAATCTTACTTTTAGCGAATGATTCAGATAAAATTGTTTGTCACCTATTATCTTTTCAAAGATATTTGAAAAATATATATTTAACTTGAAATAGGTGTCCTATTTAGTATTTTTGTTTTTTTGATTGACTGCAGCATTTTAGAGCTGATATCCCACCCCATTTGAGCATGTGTAGACTGTTAATTTATCCAATTGCATTTTTTTTTACAGGAGAACAACAATACTTATACATAGAAATATAAGTTATAAATTATAAATATAAATTATAAGTCTTTCGATAATATTT
Source organism: Agrypnia vestita (assembly GCA_016648135.1). NCBI lineage: Eukaryota > Metazoa > Arthropoda > Insecta > Trichoptera > Phryganeidae > Agrypnia > Agrypnia vestita. The sequence goes on along the minus strand of JADDOH010007002.1, from coordinate 111,757 downwards.
ACCAATAAATGAATTAGAACAATAAAAAATTAAAACTACTCCTTGCAATTGATATTTTATGTTCCAATATGTCAACAGTTTAGGACAGTGATGGTGAACTTCATGTGCTCAGCGTATCAAAAACTCGGAAAATACCTATTCTAACCCTGCTGGCATTAAAGTAGTAAATTTTCACAAATCTTATGCTTTCCCAAAGAAAGTCCTCTCATCCACAACCTCGGTCTGTACCATGATGTTAGTCTTGTGCCTTTCAGACAGACTTTTTTAGGCTGCTAGGCTAATTACTTCTTGAAGCAAAATAACACACTCATTCCACAGGAGCGAGATGCAAACTAACAGACAGCGGCAGACTGAACACCTAATTTATAAATAAATAAACATTTTATGTTATACTTTTATCACCTAAGAATAAGGTGACACTACGGATAGCGTTCACGCCTAGTTGATTTGAACTTTTTTAAATATCACATTTATGTTTATCGAAATATTTAGAGGGTTTTTTGCTAAACCTTTTTTCCCTTCCAATTCATGTGATATTTTTAAAACAATAAGACAGTTAGTATAAGCACAGTATACTAAGAACAGTAATACGTCTTCTCCGCTTCCGCCGCTTTAAAAAAAATGCGCTTCCTGAAAAAAATGCCTTTTTTTATGTTTGTGGTGCTTTACTACAAAGGTGTGTTGATTATCACAGACTGTGAGTTTTTAAAAGTCTACGTTGATGTTAATCAGCGTTCTTGCAATTTAAGTGCAGAAACTAGGTACACTAATTACAGAAATTTTCGGGTTTCGTGTCTACTTTATGTGTCGGAATCTCAGAAGCTACGAATTGAAAGAAAGGGAGCCCTAGCGTCAATGCAAGAGTAGGCTAATAACTCGCCGACAGACCGGAGATAAACTACTGTTCTGGGTATACTGTGGTATAAGTGTCACAACTATTAGAGCTGATGCACTTCTAGCAGGAATTAGAAAAAAAATACTCCCATTTTTCATAGCTTATGCGCTCAATTTGATTTGGAAAACTAGTAGGTATATGTGAAACATACTCCATGTAAGCTTTTATAAAACATTTATGCTTAGTAGTGTTGAGCTTCAAGTGATCCTTTGATCAGATGATGGAAATCTCTTGACAGGCAAGTTCTGCTTACTTTGCCAAGACTGGATTCAGGATTACACAGTTCATTATTAGAACAAAACTTGCCCACATCGATCAGTAGTAAAATTTCTAAAAATATAGATTTTTGCAAAAATGGATTGTTTGGAAAATTCTAAGAATATAAGGTATTTCTCTTCACTATTATTGACACAGGTTGCACAGAATAATTCACCACACTGTAAAATATCTTTATCGTTTGATACTTTGTGATCAGTTACAATTTAAGCTGCTGATTGATGATCAGTCAGGTACCGGAGCGCAGATCTGCGCTCCCTAGACATGTATGCGAATTCGGCCTATTTTATCTGCATTTATGGGTTTTTAAAGCTTATCATAGGTTGTATCTCAAGTTTTTGAGTGAATTAACAAGTTCTATTTGTCAGGTAACCTCATTTGCCGCGCAAACCGGACAAAAAATCATTCCAAATGTCGTCTTCGAACCCAGCATTAATTGTGTTATTTATCTGTCAAAAAAAGAGATTTTTTTTAATAGAAAAGATTTAAGATTAAGTATTTTTATATATTTAGAACAATATATTTAGAATATTTAAAACAAAAATATTGAAATACAATATCTTTAGTGTTATTGCTTCCATGGTTTTATTCGATAAACATAAGCGTACATTTCTGACAGTAAATTTTGTTACTTATTTTCATAAGTAATGAATAAATAATTATTGTAAAACTAATTATTGAAGTCTGTATATTAAGAAACCAGGAACTGCAACAATCATTGTTGAATTTTACATGAATATAACCATCACAAAAATGAGATGGTTATATTCATGTAAAATTCATAAAAAAAAATCACAAAAAAAAGAATATAACCATCACAAAATTGTGCACGAAATTACACGGCAGACAGGGTACATTCTGCGTTACGTATGGCCGGCATCCGACCGGTTAACATCCTGCTATATGTCAATATGATGCTAATATGGGGTAACATTCTTTGGGGTATTCTTTGTCATTTTCTCCAAATTTGAATAAATCGTCATTTCAATCTGGTTTTATTAATGTTCTAAATTTGCTACGGCATAAGATCTTCAGTTTAAAGAACCATTTTGGTTGACAGGAAAAAAATACTCGAAACTCGGAGGTGAATTCTCGTGTAACTAGTTTATCACTGCCAATTTTTTGCCTTGAGTGGAGATTTGTCGAATGCCTTACCTCTTTTAAAACCACCATCCGGAAGATGCATAAAAATATTTTGCTTCGGATGCACAGATAAAATAAAATTATGATACCGCTGACAATTGATATTATCAAGCAACATTGCGTTATAAATTATGCACTCTATTCTAAAGAAGTGACAATGAAAACTGGATGTAACTAACCCTCATAAAACACTAAATCAAAATAAATAGTGAGTTTTACCTCTAAAGGAACTATGTTTAAAATGAAATTTTTTTTTCTAACATTATCTGAAAATATAGAGTAAATTAGACGATTTAAGATAGTAAAATGAAAAAAGAATTTTTGCAGATTCAACAGTATACTAGCGATGGTTAAACCATTATTTTAACCGGTTATTTTCGGTAATTATTTGGGATTTGTATCTGATTATATCGATGATTCATAACTAAAATATAATTGTTGCCTAGTAGCGATGGTTGCCCATCGAACTGCAAAAAATCACTTGCCAATGATCGACACAATCTGATACAAATCTCAAATAACGGTTAGTGTGTCACCAGTTAAAATACCATCACTACAATATATATAGGGACCGTCGATATATTATTTAAAAACGCCTGTTTATGTAAATTTGAAGTGTTTTTAAACCCTTAAAATTAAATAATTTGTTAAGTATAGATTTTTCTTCGTAATCTTGGCTTCGAGACCATAAGAAACTATATTCCATATAAAAAAAAAAGAATTTTCCCTGATGGACTTTTCTGGAACACTGAAAACGAATTTAATGGTTGAAGTTTTTACGATAATGCCTGTATATTTATTAATTGACAAATATTCAGTTAGTTAGTTTTACATTAGACTAAAGATTCTATCTATGTTATAGTTTTGAAAAAAGTAATTTAGTATAAGTTCCGACATAAATTAATAATAAAAACCCAGAAAAAGGTGAATTAGTATTGAAAGTCCGCCCCTGAACATTTTTTGTTTCATGTTAAATTAAAAGATATGTACAAAATGATATAGCATTTTTATATTTCGTATTTTGAGGACCAGGTTTTTTTTTTAAAACATTAAAATGTTTTGGTTTTTACTTAAATTTTGTTAAATAGAAATGTTACAATAAAGAGAGAAACTGATAAAATGTTAAGACCCATAGTACCTGACTTCAAATCTTCTAAAAAATAGCTAATTTTTTTCATGGACTGAAATAAATATTCGTCTTTATTAACATTTTATTATTACTGAACCCTGAAGAGCAATGAATTGGTTATTGTCGGCTACCAGTAGTTTAAGAATCATCAAGGCAGATATTTTTATTTTACTGCTTTAGGCTTACGGATGCAAGTGATGCGCATGCCTACTATCGTCAATATGCCGCTAACCCATGTCCGGAATGTGGCAGCTGCGTGTAAACAATAGCAATCATAAAAATACGGGACGTATTCCGTATGCAGCAGACCCCGAAAAATGTTTTTCTAATCAGTTTTTATCAAGACCGCTTTGTTACTGTAAACTAAATTATTTTGCCATGTTTATAAATATTTGTTTATTTAGTGTTTAAAAACATATTCTTTAGTAGTAATTATATCTTTAAAAGTGCTTTATCAAGTATTGTGTGGTTATAATTTTTCTAGAGTTTACATCGAATCAATATTTTCGAATCTGTAAAATCACGTATAATGCAAATTATGACATGATATCCGAAAACATGAAATTTTTACATGCTTTTGTAAAATATCCTCCAATTTTTTTTTAAAAATAATATGCATATTTTAGGTACTCACACTGCAAAAAAATAATATTTTGGGGGTTAATTCAAAATAAAATTTAGACACATTATGCCATGACCATTGCTGTGAGTGAATAGTATTTTGGACCAAAGGACTGTTTAAAAAGGGCTGGCATGGCTGAGAACTTGATGCATTACATTTGACAAAAAAACAAATCTTTTATTACTACAAATTTGACTATATTCGATATTTGGGATGGTTTTACATTGAAGGATGATAATATGCAACATTATGGGCCAATATGTCACATAAATAATGGAACGATTATTAAATTTTTTGTTTTATTCAACATTCAATTGAATACAATAAATAACAGTTTTCAGATACTCTTAGTTATCTCTGGGCGTGTTGTGGCATGGAGTGAAGAGTTAGAAACATTAAATTCATTTATTCAATGGTCCTTTTGATGGTGTCCAACAATGATTATTTACAATCCAAATTATATAACAATACTATTTCCTTATAAACATAAATATTAAATTATATACTAACTAAATACAGATGTATAATAAAGACATATACATAAACTTTTATCAAAGCATAAAATGCGAAAGTGTAAAATTCATATTTTACGGTAAATTAATTTTTGATGTAATCAAATACGCAATGAAATGTATGTATTGGTATATTTCTGAGCTTTTAAAGACGTGACATTTGTAACTGATGTTGTAAGTATTTATTAAATTCCTTCAAAAGCACCCCAAATCAGGACCAATATTATACTACAAATAAATTGATTTAAGTTTTCACAAGTTTGTGTGCTCGGGGGCATATTATGATCGTGGCTTGAAGGCGATCTTTCTTGATTTCATGGCGGTCCACTTGTGACGGTATACATAATAAATTGACAGCCCAAGAACAGTACATACTGAGACGATCTTAATGAGGACGAGCTTTCTGTCATCATGTTCCGGCTCCGAAGCCCACTTGAGGAATGCGGTAACATCTTTAGCTAGCTGACTGCCAGTTGGGGGTGTTCCATCAGAGTATTCAATAGCCTGAAATTTTTTTAAATATATTATAAAAATATATAAAATATATATTGATGATACCGTTAAATAAAAAAAAAATTATTGGGAATATTTCTTCAAAACATCTTCAATATATGTGACATGTTTATATAACAATTTAAACACAAAGTAAAAAAAATAATTAAAGTATATGTGAGGGGTATAAAAGAAAAGACAGCAATATCCCACTGAGATGTTTGAGATAAATATTAAAAAACCTGTCACCACTCAAGGAAATTTCTCTGGAATCTATGAACCTTTATCTTATTAGAAATAAGTTTTTAAAAATAATTGCCACCTCAGTTTTCCTTTTATATATGTGTATAAATAAATATTTAACTTTTAAGGCTAGACATCCATTTTCCAAATGTCAAAGTATGGTGTCATTGGATCGCGATCTTTCAAGACGAGAATGAGAATAACAAACCCAATAACAGATAAACATTGCACTAGCGCATATATTTACATATTCGTTAAAAGACCGAAAGGCTTTGTGGAAAAGAGACAACCATAAGGAGTGCCAATGCTAAAAAGACCCGAGAGCACCTCGTACTCGTGTAATTATTAGAATTTAAAGTATTTTAGATTATAGAATTTAGAGTATTTCTCCAATAAATTTATTATGTATAAAAAAATAGTAAACAACCATTTTTCTCAATCAATGTATATTATAGATGTCTCACAGAGACGAAACTGTATTTTTATGGGAAAGTAGGTATAGAAGTCTTTGGGTGTACATAGAGCTTACGACCTATCGTACGGCTGGCTTAAGTGATCACCTTACACAATGTAACGTTCCACCAACCATTTTTATTATATCACTGTTTTTTAATTTAAAAATTATGTTGTAAAATGATCTTTCATTTGACGTACAAATCATTTGATACATCTCTGCATTCCACGAGGTCTTCAAGGTTACCAAATCGGATAGTGATGGAGGTACTGACGCTGGTTTGAAGTAGAAAATTCCCCCTATGTTTCTGATGCAATTTGTATTATTTATTGAATTGGCGTTAACTTTGTGGAATGACATTATAATTATATATAAATATAAATAAATAGATTACTTGTCTAAGACCACTAATGAGTTTAAGATGATTACACAACTAGTTTCGACAACTACCGATGTTGTCATCAACGGGTGATGATTTAAACTCTGTTTAAATCATCACCCGTTGATGACAACATCGGTAGTTGTCGAAACTAGTTGTGTAATCATCTTAAACTCATTAGTGGTCTTAGACAAGTAATCTATATATTTATATATAATTATGATGCAATTTGTAGTTGTAAATATATATTTTTTGTATAGATATTTACTAGAAGAATACAATAAAGAAAGTTTCAGCTTAATTGGACTGCTGTAGCGGCCAATATTCGATTTTGACTGAAAGTCATCTTTTTCGGCATGGTACGGGACGCCGCTATCAGCGATTGTGCTCGAGTTGAGCGTAAAAGGCCCGTTTTAGGGCCACTATTTTTAATTTCCCTTTTTATGTTTTCTATGCATTTCTTGACTTTTCCCGTGATTTTAATAAAAAATATTTTTTGAAGAATTTTTAAATTTTCATTTTTATATTTTGTGTGTACGGTGCCCACGCACTGTTTAGTAATGATGCTCCTCCGCCAGTCTACGTCCAGGAGGTCGAAGCACTCGGTCTTGTGCGACAAGACTCTGATTTTATGGACTGGGTTCCCATAGATCAGATGCAAGCGATATGGGGGCGGTCAGTCTGCAGCCTGCCGCCCCACTTTAATCTTCGGAATACCAGCCGGGCGCACCCATTTGGCTGGTTCTCGGAATTATATTGACCATACCAGTCTAAATTATCAACACTGAGCGGGTTAAAATCCAGAAATATTCGAAAATATTTCCACTTTCATACTGACCATATGTCAGTCAAAAATATACCGAGTTTATCACGCCTCGTATGCGGGTCAAATTCCAGAAATATTTGGAAAATATTTCGATTTCCATGCTGACCATATGTCAGTCAAAAATGCCGCAAACGGCCAATTGCTTCGAAAAGCGCATCTATCGCTTTGCAAGCGATTTACTCTTTATTAAAAAATAAAAGATGTGACAAAAATCCATAAATATTACATTGTACATGTCAATATTTAAATCTATAATAATTAACATTATTACACATAAAGTCTTTTATTTCATCTGTTTACATAAACATACACAACTGGCATTGTTTCGTGATGACGCCACCGTCCCACGGCGATCGTGTCGAACTTCTGATTCCTGTCCGAAACAACTATTTTTCTTACATCACTGTTTTTTCATTTAAAAATTATGTCGCATAAGCACATTTAGGTATTATTTTGACTTCCGGCTTGTGACTTTGACCAAATTCAAATAATTTTTGATGGAGAAATAAAAAAAACTACAATAATATGTAAAACACACAAGCACTTTTTGTGACCGCGTTTTCTAATTTTCCGGTTCTCCACAATTTTTGTGGAATGTTTAATATCTAAAACACGCAACAAAGTAAATATTCAATATGTGAATCAAATTCATTTCATTAATTTTTCTTCGGACGAATTTAAAACAAAATACGATTCACATATTTACGTTACACGTTAAACTGAATTTAGAAATAAATTTGCATTTTCACAGTAATTTTTTGCATCAAAACATCAATCTGCACAAATGAATAGAGTAGCCGGCAAACATTGTGAACAAGTTTCGGCGCATGTGGGGAAAGTTTGCGCATATATACTCCATACAAACTCATCCCTGAAACCCAAAATTTGTCTATAAGATATTACCCTAAAAAAATTGCTGTCTATCTTATACATTCTGATATAAATGAATAATAAAAACCCATGTTTTTGTAAAAAAAAAATGCTGAAATATGCATTTGCAGTGAATTTGCCACCTTAACCATAATAATATTAGCTTTAAACTCGTAAGAAAACATATTCTGCGTACATTTAAATATTCAGTAAAAATTAATCTCGCCTAAGACACAAAAAATTAATTTTATATTCCAGCATAGACCAGCAATTAATGCTTATATTTTCTTAATTATAGTAAATATTGTTCAGTTTATTACTTTTATATAAGAACAAAGGTTCTATATAAACTTATTAAAAAAAACTCGCCTTAAAAAAATTGCAGTCCAGCATGTACATTCTGATACAGTAAAACCTCGTTAATTCGAAATTCGAGGAACCCAAAAAATTATTGAATTACGCGGAACCCTGTTAATTTGAAATTTTTGGTACATAAAAAATCGCGATGTGATTGTGAAATTTGCCAAAAATCGTAAAACTCTCAAAAAACCATTAAGTTTGTTTAATTTATGTTTATATTTAAAGAAATCATTTTGAAAACGCAATATTTATTATGTTAATGCAAAGATCGCGACATTTTGATATATTTGCTGCTCTCACTTGCGAAAAAATCTTTTGTCCATTTCCGTCATGTCTGGATGGATGGCCATATTTAAAAATATTTAGTTATACTTGAATTTATGGAATGCTTCTTCAATCTTCACACGAGTCTAACTTTCGATTCAGCCTTTTTTCCGGCTCAAATTAACAATGCACGATTAATAGAAATACAATGTCAATAAATACGTCAAACAATAAGATAAGTCACTGATAACATCTTACAAAGAAAATTAAACATTTTAATAACACAAACACAGTAATTAGAAAAAAGACCAATTTAAAAACATGAAAAACAGTTTAAAACGCGTTTAGGTATGAGGATTAGCGCAAACTAAACTATCCGCGCATGTGAAGGTAGCCAATTGAAGAAAGCATACACAGGATTCCCCAATTTCAGGGATCATGACACAATATGAATAGAAAAGGGGCATTCCATAAGGTACCGTGAATTGATTGCGAAATAAGCCAAGAATCATAAAACTCATGAAAAAGCCATTAATTTTGTGAAAAAAGTCTGTTTTTCATATTTCAAGAAATCATTTCGAAAACACAATGTTTATTATGCTAATACAAAGATCGCGACATTTTAAAGTACCCGATATTTGTTGTTCTCACTTGCGAAAAAACTCGAAATATTTTTAAATTTCGTCAAATTTTAAAAATAAATTGTATTACTCGAACTAAAATGTATTGATTTGTGGCACAAGGGCCTAAAAAGTATTTCGAATTACGAATTACTGGGGTTTTCGAATTATCGGGGTTAATTTACTATGAAATTCACAATTTGGGACTTGCAAGTTTTAAAAATGTAGAATTATGGCGAATTTCGAATTATCAGGGTTCGAATTAACGGGGTTCAAATTAACTGGGTTCGAATTAATGGGGTTTCACTGTATAAATAAAATAAAATACTAAAAACTCTCATTTTTTTTTAAAAAATTCACCGAAATATGCATTTGCAGTGAATGTGCCGCCTTAAATATGGGTTTGCTACTAAATAGTGGACATTGCTGCTTTTGCTATTTACATAATTGGATATTGCTGTCTTTGTTATGATGTTTCTATCTAAAATCAATATCAACTCTCACTTTAGTATGGCCATTTTGTGGTGTGATACATCCTTGGGAATTGACTGGTTGATGTGGATATTGCTGCCTTTGCTTTTATACCCCTCATAATATGTTTGAAATAGCATTGGTGATAGAGCGCATAAGCACAATGTAAAAAAAAACAGATTTGCGGAACACTCTTTCATAAGTTGCTCCTTATATTTCAATAATGTAGGTTAATTTTTTTGTGTATTTTTGTGTATTCCAGTGTGCACACCAACCTCATTGTAAAGGGCTTGAGCCATGGAGATGGCCCCACCAGCGAAATAAGGGTTGAAATACTGTCCCTCCCTCAGCTGGATGCCAGCCGGGGCCTCCGTGTATCCCGTCAAAAGTGCAAATACGTAGTCCTCACCTCCCTTCCTCGCTGCCACAATGTAGGACAGGTCAGGGGGATAGGAACCTGGAAGCAATCAAAAACATTGTCATCTCTTTCTTTCTAACATTACATTAAGTAAAAACATGCATTCAGAAAATATAAGTGTTTCCTAAGAAACAAGCTCAGATAATCAAACAGTCATCTCTTTCTCTCTATCATTACATTCAGCACAAACATGCATTCAGAAAATAGAAGTGTTTGCTAAGAAACAACACTGAGTTTACATAAATGGTTCAGGGTCAATAGTTGAGGTTAAATATACTAAACACAATACTAAACGCTAATCAGATCATTTCTAACGTATACGACAGGGTGTAATAGAGCTAGTTCACAATACTTTATAGGTGGATTCCTGCCTTGATTGTGAATCGAAAATGTTCATGCAACCATGACCTAATATCAATAGTTAAGGAGATATGTGTCATCAAAGTTTGCATTTTTTTAAAAATATTTCTGACTTATTTTTTGAAAAACTTTAAAGTATCATTAATAACTTATATTGATTACTCAAAATTCATTACTTTCAATAAAAGTTCAATAAAATAATAAAAATCCTGAAAAAATCCATTTTGAATTACTTCCAATTGGAGTTTGAAGGTTGTTATCATTTTTTATTATTTTTTTTTTTTTTTTGGGAAACAAAGTGCAATGTAATAAAAAATTATATAATATCGAAAAAATATTCATTTAGCATGACCAGTGAAGTTTCCTCGAAGCTGGAAAAAAAATTATAAAGAATATGTGATAAAAGTTTAAATTATGATAATGCATAAAATTTTATTTAACTTGTATTAAAAGGAATAAATTTTTAATATTAGATATAATAATATATAAGTTGCTGTAATGATAGAAAATGTATGAAAAGGTTGTGGCTTGGTCAGATTATTAATAACATTAAGTTTTATTACATTTATACACAATTCACTAATCCGAGTACAAGATTGAATTTGTAGCAATAGACAAATTTCAAAAGTTGGAAGACTTACATAATATGATCTGTATTCAGATATACAATTATTACACTAGTTTTAACCCATCAAAAATCACATATTACATGTTTGGTCGGGTTCTAAAGAATAAGTATTCAAAATTTGGGTAAAATCTGTCAAACAATGTAGATTTAAACAATGTAGACTGAGGATGGGGTAAAGGGGGATGGGGGAATTTCGTCTATGTTACCCGCTATTGAGCTGTTTTCAAACTGATCAAGTATTTTTTTGAAGGTCTCCTCTGTGGTTCATTCATAATTTGTTCTGTATTCCTCATAACTTTTTCTAACTCATAAAATATTTTGGACTGTTTCACTAATACTTCAATATTCCACTCAAAGATGTATGTATGCGGAACTAATCCCACTAACAATTTTCAAACCTAAAAATTACTAACCGTTATTAGCAGCTCTGGCGGCTTCTTCGTTAGGATATGGAGAAGGGAAGTAATCTGACAGCTTTCCAGGCCTCATGTAGTATTCTCCAACATCATTTGGACCATCTTTAATCATAACCTAATCACAAAACCAAATGTAGACATTTAGTAAATTTTGATTATTGAAATATAACTATTAAAAAAAATGACACATAATGTCATGTTATCAGCGATGACTTCTGGGGAGTAAAAATTGAATATGAAATAATTGTAAAATATTTTCTTCCCGATAAAACAAATCTACTGTCATCTAGGTAAAGTAATCAATAGTCATCTCTGTAGCATGTGTATTACTATCAAACTTTATAATAATTTGAGTGGATTTGACAGGTTGAAATTTAAATACATCTCTGTCAGAAAACATATACCGTAACATCCGAGACAACCGGAGCCACCTAGCAGTTGAATTCTTTGTGCTGGGTTAATTTATAAAATAATAGAAAATTAGATATGAAATATAAAAACCAAACATTACTAGAACAGGCCTCCTAGCCTAAGTGGTAAATCGCCAAATTATATTCTGAATATATTTTGTGTGAAAAAATAATTTTAAAAAAACTGAAGATTGCAGCTTTAAAAATGAATATGTAATCAGTCTAGATATGGTTATTATAAAAATAAGATACAAACAACACTGATAAAAAGATTAAAAATTTATGTACAGTAGAACTCTATTAAAACAAAAAAAACTCATGATTTCACGTAAACATATTGCATTCCATCTTATCATTTAAAAGTTTTCATAATAAAATTTTTGCACTTCAGTTTAAACCTCCTTATATTCTCCATGTTTTGAATTTCCTTTGGCATTTGCTAGTACATACAAAGATCGTGACATTTCTATTACTCAAGTATCCAATATTGACATATTTGATGATTCACGAAAAAAATCTATAGATTTTCCCTTTCGTCACGTTTGGCCATAATGAAAAATGTTTACAATATTTTTGATGTTTATACCGTTAAGTTTGTGATTAGACATAATAATTCATTTTAACTAACTAAAAACTTTTTATAAACCACTTGGAGTAATGTTACATCTACCGGTTTTGATACCACTGTATCTTCGTCAGGATGGACGCATACTAATTACCCATTCTTTATTTTGTCAAACGAGTTAATTTTTAACAGGGGAATGGCTAGTTATGGCGGGGGTACGGAAGATTGACTTAAATGGGGAATGTACCAAATAACGGGTTATTCGTAAAATTTAACTGGTTATTAATTATATTGGCTTTAGTGTTCCTCTATTTCTAAATTATCCCAATCTAAGGCCTTTATTATTTATATGAAGAATGTGAATATGTGTGATTTTAAAGTATCTTGCATTTTGTATTCCAGATACTTTGTACGGGGTATCTTGTACATCACTGGATGTTCCATTGTGTGCCGTGATGTGCAACAAAATATACCACAAAGAAAAAGATTATTAAGTAGGCATAAAATAATAATATGTAGTAATGTTGTCTCTAATATACAAATAAAAATAAATCATTATTTTTCATATAATGTTGCATTGGCAACATTATCGGAATTGAAAAAGATATTTTTTTTTACTTAAATGATAAAAAAATCATTGCATTTCGACACTTACGATAAAATAATATGAATGCGTGTGTTTTTTTAATATACGCATGGTTTCATGGTTTTTTCGTAAAAAAGAAATCACAAAAAATTCAGAAAATCTTGGGCCTTTGCCTATATGTTGATTGGAATTTTGCTGGCAATCATCAGGTTAAATTTAAATCACAACTTTAAAATGGTCTTGCACTTCTCGAACAAAAACAAGTACTGCCTGTTATGTTCTGCGCTAGCATTCGTGCGAGTAATGATACCTTCTGAGATATTGTTATCATGTCACTGCTGTAGTTCAATCCAACTTCAGAAAAGTCCAGAGATACTTAACAACTATTAAAGAGTGTATACATTTTTTCGACCCTCACTGTATATAATAGAAAAATGTCAGTTTGTCATGTGGTTTGTCACCAGTTGTCATGTGGTTTTGCTATGGGACATCTGAACATCGGACAGCTGAACGTGTGAAAAGTGTACCATATCTTTACATATACATACTATAACAAATATAATACTAATTAAAAATAAAAAGTATTAGTTACCTCTTCCGCTTCAGCTTTAGCTTCCTCTTCTGTGTGAGACACTCCAACCAAGTTACGGTACGCAATGTACTTCATTGAATGGCAGGCTGCACACACTTGCTTATATACTTCGTATCCACGACGAATACTTGAAACATAATACATATATACAATATTATTGTATTGTAAAAAGAAAACAATAGTTCTGATAATAAATAAATGAGTTGTTCTTCTTTTTAACCTACAAAAAGGTGTCTCCACCTGTTAGTGAAGTAAAATTCGAGAGAATTACCAATATTATTTTTTAAATTATATTTTAACACGCTCTGTACTAAAGACGTAATGGCTGTTGCACGTTTCAAAAAAATATGTATTTATATTTTTGTAGTAAAAATTTCATGACAGAGTGGTAAATCGGCATGACAGGAGTGTATTTCATATAAATCACAGTTGTCTCCCACCACCTCGACTTGCGTTAATTCCATAATGTTACGAAAAAAATATATGACGACATAAAATACAAAAATATTTTTTAACTCCAAAAGACATAACCTATCATGGAATGGCGACTATTATTTTTGTCATTTTAAATAAAATATTTAAAAAATCTCAAAAACTTGTCTCTTACTACTGATGTTTTAGTACATACATTCTGTCACGTGGGTTGTCATTCGAAATATGTGTATACGCTGCTCGTCTTTGTCGCCTTTGATTGGAGATTTAAGCCACCCTCCCCCCTTGTTACGATTTCCTCTCTAAGATCCAGAGATTGCAAAGCATTCGCCCGTAAGCTGTGATAAGAGGTGCGTGTGTTTATTTGGCGACACCTTCGTCACGTAAGTAATTGATAAAAAAAAAAACAATTATAGTTACTTTTTATTATCTACACTTACGTAATAAGAAATACTTTCATGCCAACATGTTAATTGTATATTTAATGTTAATTATTAAAAAATATCGACTTTGAAACTAATTTTTACCACTTCGTCACATGATTTTTGTGTCGGAGTAGTAAAGTACGTGATGGAGGGGTAAATTTTTGCGTAGTGTTTATTCTGAATGTAATCTATTTGGGTTTAGGGGGTGTGTTACCGTGAAATCGCGAGAAATATTGAAATAGGAAAACTACTTATTACGGTAATTATTTATTTATTTTGTTTATTTCATTGCTTTACTTTTACATTTGATAAGGTTAAATTTTACTATGCCTGTCTCACTAGAGAGCTCTGTTTTATTTTATATTTCTACGGAAAGTGTAAGAAATATTTTTCTTTCGTGAAAGTTTAGGTACTTATTTACTATTTCGAGATATATCATGGAAAAAAGAATGCATTAACAGCAGCAAAAAAACAGCGAAGTTGTCGAGAGAAACGAAAAAATTACCCAGAAAAGGTAGCTAAAGTGAAGCACAACGATCGAGAGAGATACCATGCTCGAAAGAAGCTGGTGGCAGACATGAACGTGAGAGAACATCGATTAGTTATTTTTGCAAGACGATGTAACAAGAGCTACAGCTGGGAGAATGAGACTGCGACGCACAATAAAAAGTCTAAAAAAGATTTTTATTAGACTCCATGACTGTATGTACACTGATGCCATAGTAGCTAGAGGTTTTTTTTTTTTTTCTTTTTTTTTTTAAATAGAGATGTGAACACGGAATACGTGTCACATCAATATTCTTACTATTTTCAAACTAAGCTAAACGCTTGTGCTATGAAAATAGGACTAATTGCTAGTCTGGAGTGAGGTTCGAACCCGCGACCTTTGGATCACGAGTCCAGTGTCCTAACCACAAGACCAACAAGCTACTCTTGTTGCATATTGCAGATGTATTTCAATTTTTTTCCATACTTCAAAATGCCAGAAAAATTAAACCGTCTATGGTGACAGATGAAGACGTAGAAAATATAGCAGCAACTATTTCAAGTAAGATAATGCCCCTAAAAGGAACTATGCAAGTCCACTAACTGTTGTCGGAAACTCGTGGAATCTTAAACAATAGGGTAAAAAGTTGTTTTTGCGAATAGTTCTGTTCTTGCCGTGTTCCTAAAACTTATCGGCCTCTGCCTGAAACCCAACCCAAATTGAATATACTGTGGACCAGTTGTCCGCTAGCGAAAAAGAAAACGATACACTTGATGAAGTGGAGGATTTCTTACTTGCTGATATTACGAACAAAATTGGGATGCCTCGAAAAAGATTTTATGATACTGTGTATGGCTTGGATAAATCATCTGATAAAGATCAGCCATTGACCAAACATAAAACCGAAGATTCTACTAATCCAATTGCCGTCTCCAGTACTTCTTACCAAACACTCCAGCATGAGGACGTTCATCCAACAAAAATAGAAGACGGAGAACATGTTTTGGTTAAAGTACGGAATGAAAGGAATGTTCAATATACTTACGCTGGATTAGCAAAAAGTATCATCGACGAAGAAAGCGACGTCCTGGTAATGTTCCTAAAACAGTCGATGATAGTGGAAGACTATTTTAGCTGGTGGAGAATGACTTATCGGATGTTCCTTTTGGTGATTTGATTAAAGTCCTACCGGGTCCTGAGGTTATTAAAAAAGGAAGAAGACAATTTCTTGAGTTCAAAAATAAGGCTGATTGACTGACTAGACGAAACCATTAATGATAATTATTTAATGAAAAAATGTTATATTTTTGAAATTTTTATTTGTTTGAGTCAAATTAGACAAGTTTTTTTAAAAAAAATTATTTAGTTGAGACTACTAACTCCGTCTCAACTTGAAGGATCTACTTGAGACAAAGTTAGTAAGTAGTCTTTGAATTTCCTAAAATACGGATCTTTCACTCCAAAGGTTCTCAAATGTGACTTTATTAGTTATAGATGTATCTCAATTTATTTCACAAAGTTTCAGACTGTTAAAGATTTACAAGTTTGTAAATGATTCTAAATAAATAAACCTATTTTATTCCAAAACGCAGACAGATAAATCATAGAATAACAACTCTGTCACATACTTTACCACTCTGTCACGATTTTGTCTCTTGGTAGTAATATTGTTTTAGTCATTTATATATTTTGTTATGAATAGTGCAACTTTGGTTACGCATATTTGCGAAGTTGGCAACATATTAATAATAGTTAATGATATTATCGTCTGACATTCATATTTGTCTGTAAGTAATAGTGAAAATTGATTTATAGCAAAAATATACTTCACATTTGCTGGAAATGTGACAGAGTGGTATAAGTTCCTAAATAAATATTTTTGAATGAATACAAATGTATTGCTTTATATGTTTTCTAAAAGGGTTCTATGTTTATTATCTTAAAAGAAAAGTGCAAGTTATTTTAAGAAGACTATTCGATAAAATAAAATAAAAGATTTTGTGATGTAGGTGTACAATTTTTGGTCGAATCAGGTCCTCAAAATCATACAAAAACATGCAAACTTCGAGGCCGACAACTTTTTCCGATAGAATAAAACTTCAGCTATCATAAAAAATATAATTACTGACGAGAAAGCTTTGGAATTTTTTTTCGAATTTGAGCTAATATTTTATCAAAATGTAGGTTAAGAAAGAGAATGACCCAAATATTTTTTTTATCAATGTGCAGATTTGATGTACAGGAGATAACAACGTGCAATGCAAGAAGTATAATAAAAATGTGCAATGAAATGCCACAAAATAAAATTGCAACTTTTTTTCTATACATGGGCAAACAGAGAAATGGTTAGATTCTTGCATTAAAATGTATATTTTTGATGTATAATCATATATATTATTGAAATCCCCAGAAATTTATTCATCGGAAAAAAGATTTCTCAAATTCACCACAATTAAATCAGACACATGTCTCTAGCCATAATAAATACTCACAAATAAAAACATTCATCATAATACAAATAAATTGATAATGAAGAATCTTATTAAATCAAAACATTAAATATGTAACATGTAAAAAAAAAATTAACAAAAAAAATAATAATAATAAGAAAAAAATTCACAACTCGAATTATCATTTTCATGCGAATGTCACTATTTATAAACCTGTTATACTACTTCAAAATATTAACGCATTGGATCGTAAACTGTCCGATTAATACAAATGTCCATATGCAACCTTTGTTTTGTGAATTAACATATGACGACTCATCATTTTCTATTATTCGCTATTCGTTGGATCTTCTCTACATCGATTAATATGAACTGTAACTGTGAAAGTGACTATAATGCGAAGTATATTCTGGTGTAACCTATGTAAGTATTCACTTCTCTTATCTTAATATCTTGACACACGTGCAAACAGTAAGATTTAATAGGGGATCTGTCTCCACTGTGTCGCGCCACGGTTTTTTCGAATGTCTGCGCTCGCCGTTCTTTCGCTCAAGTTGAGCGGATGAGCTGAAAGCCACCCGCTCTTCCGCTCAAACCGAGCTGATGAACTGATTGAGCGTTGAGCGGATAGAGATCCGGCTCAGCCGCTCAACGAAAAGATCTAGTTGACTGAGCCGGTTCGTTTGCGAACGACGCACCTCTACTTTCCAGTTTATACTTAAATCTGTATGATAGCTTTTTGTTGTATTAGGTCCAATATGGAGTCCATCTAAACAATGATAAGGTTTTTAGTTATACCTCTTTCCAGTTAACTCAATTAACCAATCGTAAAGTAAAAATGAAGATGGAGAATTACCTGTTATGATCGTAAGACGACAAGACTCCATGATGAGTCCATGGATTGGCAGGAGGGTGGACTTCAGTGCCGGAAGCTTTAACGGATTGTTCCAGAGCAAACCACAAAGTCCCCACACTGCCTCCCACTACGCCAAGTGTCGTCAACATCTGAAAACGTACCAATAATGAAACACTAATTTATATTGTTTTTAAGCTAGTTTAAGAATACAAAAAAACATATTCACAGGAGTAATAATTGTACTCACTCAATACCGGCATGTTCAAATCTCAAATAGAAGCTTTTATTTACTGTATTCTATATTATGTTCAATTTCTTAGAACAAATGTGGTGGTTTGGTTCTAATATGTTTGACTTGTTTAAAAAAATTACTAAGATCTTGTAAATTTTGAAACCATTATGAAAATACATTTTTGCTTTCGGTAGGGAACGAAAAAAAAAGTCTATTGTAAAAAATATGTTTTGTTTACTACTGAATTTAATTATGCAAGTGTAAAACCTGCACTACACTACTCGCGAACTTGTTTTGACGAAGTAATAGTCGAAATCGGCCGAAGTCCGGAGTATGTGACTACACATTCGCGAGGAACTCAGTTGCCCGATAGAATGGAACTTCGGGACGCTCCGAGTCCTTTGACTCTGGCGCAAAAACCGACAACTATCGGAAGTCGTCTGAGGCGAGCCGAGGTTGCACGAAGCGATCAGAAGTACCTCTCTACACTGTCGTATTCGCATAACTTCGATCAACTTCGCAAGTAGTGTAGTGCAGGTTTAAATACTTTTTAGTTTTATAGAAATTATAAATTTATCTTAAATATAAGCGAGTCGTGACATACTTCCGCCTAAAATAGGGGCTTAGTTCATCTTAGTAAATTTTTATACTGTGTATATTACCAAAAACTCTAGTTTTCTATCTGCCTATCATTTTTCTGAGCACATAGTTCATACGTAACCAAGATACATGACAAATCCTTAAATGTTTTAAATTTGACTGAAGTCTGCAAATTTCCAACAATATTCATGAATAATATTTATATCTTAAATACACACATTTATTGTTAGTGAATATTTAAAAAAAATCTGTGTTGATAATGGTATTGTATGTATATTTATATAATTATTATTTTTTCAATACAAGTTTCCATCTGTCAAATGCATCCCAAAAACTAAAATAAACATCGAGGAAACATCTCAAACTTTTGAGGGAAATTTAAAAAAATATAAATCCGTTGACGAGAGTACATACGTATTTCTGCCCTTTCGTCCATCCCCGGGTTGCAGTGGAGAGTTTACTGATCTGTAAGAAAATATGGTTAGAATTAGGTAAGGAGCTTGTTACATAATAAAGAGGTTAACTGAAAAATAAAGGTTTATGAAAAAATTGTGCATATCACTAATAAAGGAAGTATCAAGGGACGTAAGCTATCAATTAGTTCTAAATATGCCGAACGGAGTCATAAGTCAATAAAATAAACTAATATAGTATTATCCAGGAACATGTCTCATTTAGAATAAAAATGACGGGCTGACAATTCGAAAGACAATTTAAACATTTTATCAGAAAATTACCTAACTTTATAGTCTTAATTATGTGACGGGCTTACTTGTTTAATTGACGAGCTATTCGTTTTGAGAAGTCCAGCTCCGCAAATCCTACCGACCGCAGCCGCCATGATGGGCAGTGGATGTAGAAGTGGTCTGAAGTGAAAACGAAAATATATCAATTGACAATTTTAATTCACTGCAAGATTCGATTTTTGTATCCACTTAATTGCTTAACTCTCCAAAAATTTACTCAGTAGTCCCACAAATTCAATAACTTTTTAAATTCACAATGGACATTACCTTCACAATTAACTCTACAAAAGTTGGTATCACTGAATCTTAAAAAAATAAAAATGTTACGTGGTTGGTTGGTCACAACTTTTTTGATTTTTTGCTGAAGAAAGAATTAGGAACCTTCATTAAAAATTCAGTTTTAAGTAATGTAATTGTTTATAATGTCTATATAACTATTTACTAATATCTATGTATGTTAAATTGAACGCCTGTCTTTCTGTGCGTCATCTATACATCTCTATACATCAATCTTTGACCTATGTAACCAATGTAAACCAATTTTTGTGAAGATAATCATTAGGACTTCGCCCAAGAGATAGGCACCATCCTCTTTGCCCGTCCTATCTCCTCCTACCGGTATAAATGTGTTTTATACTAAATTCAATCCATTTCAAATTTTTCATTGTTACTCATTAGGACATCGCGTAAAACATAAACACCCTGCCTCCATCTATCTCTTGCCAATCCACACTTTCTTAACGATATAAATGTGATTTTTTCTTATATTCTTTTTCTTTAAAAAATGATATGCGAACACGGAATACGTGTCGCATCAATATTCTTACTATTCTCAAACTAAGCCAAAAGCCTGTGCTATGAAAACAGGACTGACTTGCTGGTGGCCTGGAATGGGGCTCGAACCACCGATCACCTGATCACTAGGCGAGCATCATGATCACTACACCAATAAGATACTCTTTTATTTTAGTGCTATCCTTTTCAAAATTTCCTTGGTTGATCTTTAGGACCCTGCGCAAAATATAGACACCCACCCATCTCCCTTTGGCTTTCCCATCCCCTCCATCGAATATAATATGAATTATATTATATTGAATGCCATCCATTTCATTTTTTTTAGTTCCTCTTCTATATTATTACTTATCTATCAAACAATGCCATTCTTCTTCTTTTAGACACCACACTCTCTCCCTAATACAAATGTGCGTTATTTTAAAAGACCCGTTCCAAAATCTGCATATACTTTTTAGGACCCTGCATCAAACAAACTTATTCTTTCCCTCCCCCGGACACCCCATTTATTCCCCTCGATATATATTTTATATTTAATTATTTCAAATTTTGCTCAGTTGTACAGACCTTGATGAAAATATAATCACTCACTCCCCTTCCTTCCGGATTTCTCAATAAAATGGCAATCCCGAGCTACATTGGAAACGAACAGCTAGTCTGAGCTAGTATGGAGCTAGTCCATAGCTAGTCATAGCATGTTTATAGCTAGTCATAAAGAAATGACAACATTTAAAATATTTATTAATTGTACGATTAATTTGTTGAATTACTTGTAAGAACGCAATGTGCGCTGCGTATTACTAGAGAGAGAATAATCTATTTTCTGTATTCCTCGGTATATACGATAGCGAATCATCGTAAAACATTTTTCAATTTTTTTAAGTGTGTGTCGATTTATGGACTTCTTTTGAGTTGGTACGAAGAATACTAAACAAATACAAAATAAGGAGGATAGAAAATGAAAAAAAATCTTATTGGTACTAAGAACCCGATTCTAAGAATAAAGCCTGTGCCTAGCTGTTTTGGCGCCCTTGTGCATTTTAAGGCCCGGTTTCGGTTTCGGTTTCAAGTTGGATCAAAGTAAGCGTTCGTTTAAAGCATAGATTTTTGCGTTCTCCACCAATCAGACGATCCGTTTTCGTAAATATCTATGCTTTAAACAAACGCTTACTTTAATCGAACTTGAAACAACCGGCCTTAAGACATATGGGTCAACCACGGAGAGGTTTTTGAGAAAAAATATATTTCCCTCTCATTTGCACTACCATTGGCTCCATATAAAAATTATGAAGATTATAAATATTATGAAGAAGACAGATGACAATAGAATGAGATGATCATACCTAACCTAATTCCGGCTATGGCATACATTTTTTATTAGTTTATTTTATTGTTTATTTTACATTTGTTTTAATATAAGTTACTAATAACTGCCACACTAAGTGAAACCTATTCTGTGCTTTCCCCGATTTTTAAAACGCTGTTAGGGCCGGTTGTATTAACATGATTTAAAGTAAAAGTTCGTTTAAAGCATAGATTTTACGGAAACGGGTTGTTTGATTGGTGAAGAACGCAAAAATCTATGCTTTAAACAAAATATTACTTTACATAAACCGAGTAGATGCAACAGGCCCTTACTTGGGTAAATATGAAATTTGATATTAACCACCATTAAAAAATAATTCAAGTACAGTAGAAACTCGATTATCCAGACCTCAGTTATATGGATTCACGATTATCCGGATTGTCAACTGCGATCAAATAACTTTATGGGTAGTTTAATCCGTGCGTGCACCGACATGTCACAACTGTGTTTAGGCCTCACGCGATTACTGTCTACGCTTCCAGATTGTACCTAACTGTTTTTGACAACTAGGTACAGTCATTACTCTGTTGCGTTAATGGTGGAATGTATGAGAGAATATGAGTTTGTCAGTGTCAGACTAATGTGGATCCGGTTCAAAATTGAAGTCATGGGGGTGTTTCTAGTTATAGGCTATGCCCCCGTTAATTCTGAAAAGGACGAAGTTGAAGATGAATTTTGGACGAATGTTATGGATGTAATGAATGTGAAACTGAATAATGAAAGAATTATTTTTGCACGTGATCTGTATGGATGGGTGGGAACTCGAAGAGATGGTTTCGAGTCAGCCCTCGGTGTGTACGGTGACAAAAAGATCAATGAGAATGGCAAAAGTTTGCTTGAGGTATGCATGGAATGGAATCTTTTTGTTTCAAATACTCTTTTTGACCGCGAAACAATCCATCAATACACATGGGAGAGAGGTAATGAAAGATAAATTATTGATTTTATTGTGGTTGATTCTAGACTTGAAGGCCGCTACCATTGATACACGGGTGTTTCGGGGCGCCGAGATGGAAACCGACCATTTTATTGTAGTTTCGAGAATAAACTTATTTCAAGGCTCGAGGTCCAGGAAAAGAACTGTATCGGCTCCATCTAGAATCAAAATGTAGAATTTATAGAAGGATGATTTTAAGGAGAAATTCGAAAGGAGCATTGTTGAAAGGCTGAGTAATCTTAGGATAGATGAAACGTGGGATCACTTGAAAATTTCCCTTTGCGAATCAGCGAAGGAAGTCTGTGGAACAGCAAAGCAGGGAAGGAAGAAAGGGTATGCATGGTGGGATGATGACATGAAGGAGTTAATGAAAGAAAAAAGAAAAGCGTGGCTCTATCTTCTGACATTGAGTGAAGATAAATACTCGAGAGCAAAAGATGTATACAATGCTTGGAGGAAAATAGTGAAATGTAGTGTAAAAGAAAGGAAAGAGCGGCTGAAAAGAGAGGAAGGTTTGAAAATTTCTAAGAATTTCGGGGAAAACATCAAATTTTTCTGGAGGGAGGTTAAAAAATCTCGATGTGGGGCGGAAAGCAATGGTATGAAAACTATTAAGTCAGAGAATAGAGAAATGTTAATGAGTGAGGATGGAATAAAATATAGATGGATGAAATATTTTCAGAAAATGTACGAGAGCGAGGAGACTAACTGAGGAATCTGACAAGATACTCACTGAAATAATTATGAATGACGAGAATGAAGTCAGGGAGAAAAGTATAGAAGAAATAAAGTATGCAATAAAGCTTATGAAGAATGGTAAGGCTGTGGAGTATGATAACGTTGCTGCCGAATATATCAAGGCTGGTGGCCCATTAGTAATTTAGTGGTTTCATACACTATTTAATCAATGTTTGAAGGAGAGCTACAACCCTTTAGACTGGAGGAGAGCAATTTTTATGCCTCTCTACAAAGGTAAAGGGTCGAGAATGGAATGCGGGAACTACAGGGTAATCAGTATTTTGAGCTCGGTTGGCAAACATTATGGAAGAATTTTGATAGAAAGACTAAGGTCGGTGACGAAAGAAAAAATATGGGACGTGCAAGGGGCTTTTGTGGGTGGAATAGGATGCATGGATCAGATCTCTCTACGGGTATTGTAGGAAATTTTTTTAGCAAAAACGCTTTTTTTTTTCTATGCATTTGTAGATCTGCAAAAGGCTTATGATAGAGTTATAAAAGGAAGGTTATAGAAGGTACTCTGTGGTTACAAGGTAAACAGTAAAATTATAGACGCAATTGCATCCCTTTACGAAGGAAGTACTGCATGTGTAAGAATCAATGGATCATTCACACCATTGTTTGATATTACAAAAGGTTTCAAACAGGGTTGCGTAATGTATCCATGGCTGTTCAACTTGTATATGGATAATTGCGTGAAAGAACTGGAATGTATGAATGTAGGAGCGAAAATGAGTGATTTGATTGTATGCTGTTTACCGTACACGGATGATGCAGTATTAATGGCAAATAGCTAACAAGACTTACAAAGTTTAGTTAGCAGGATGTATGATGTGTGCAAGAAAAGTGTCCTTATTAGGAACTAAACGGCGGCCCTCGTTGCGCAGGGGGTATGACACTGGCTTCCCACACCGAGGGTTCCGGGTTTGATTCCCGGTGAGGTCACAATTTTAATCTGTGATTTACTCAAGCCTGGGTGATGTATTTCGCTTCTTTAATTGGGTCTCCTGACCTGTTGAAGCGTAAGAAAATAAACAAGTGAAAAGTGATGGTATTCGAGAAAGAGGAAAGTTAGACAACGTGTGAAATGCTAGTAGGTAATGAATGTTTGGAACAAGTAGATGATTTTATGTACTTAGGAAGGATGTTCGATAGAAAAGGGAATGTTGAGAAAAATGGAGAGGAGAGTGACTGCGGGGAACAGGGTGAATGATGCTTTGAACGCAATAATTTCTTATAGAAATATGTCTACCGAGGCAAAACTAGCGATACATAAAGGAATTCTGGTACCAACACTGATGTATTGAAGAAAAACCTGGAGTTGGCAGAAGAGGAATGAAACTAGACTGAATGCAGTGGTGATGAGATCCCTTAGGCGTATGTGTGGTAAATCCATTTATGATAGAGTAAAGAATGAAGATGTTAGGAATGAATGTAATGCTGACATTAGCATAATTAATAGAATTAAAAAATGGTCGCTCAGATGGTTTGGGCATGTTGAGCGAATGAATGAGGAAAGAATGGTAAGAAAGATACATATATACTGCAAATGTTGATGGCGCCAGAAAGAGATGACGACCGCGGAAGTCGTGGCATGACCAGATTAACCAGATACTGGAAGATGGTCTCATCAAAAGCCTCAACAATCGGCGAGCTTGCATGCGAAGATGTATAAATGTGAATGAGGCGAGAGTTGTATGTCAGGACAGAAGAGTGTGACGCTCTATCCTCTCTGCCTACCCCCACGGAAAAGGGCGTGATGGTAAGTAAGTAAAAATTAGCCCCGTTAATCGAGTCTCTACTGTATTTGATAAATTTATTTTTATTTTTACAATTACAACGTTAATTTTAATGATCATGAATACTGTATGTAAATATTTTTTTAAAGTCGTACCTAGTTACATTCAGAAATAAATCTAAAATATCAAAATATTTATCATGCATTACATAGAACGAAATTGATCAATAATCTCAAAGACGAAATATTAATACATATATGTATTAATATTTATTTATTACTTCTATATATTATTATTTTAACTAAAATAATTGAATTTTTCGTAATTTATGTTTTGTGAATTGTTTCTATGTCAAATTCTTTTCATGTCTGATTGTATTCCGATGACAGCAAGATTAGGTACTGTGATTGTTTTGCCCCATGGTCGATCTTAAATATTTTTTCAAGTTTTTAAAAAGAACTTTGTAATAGAAACAGACATTGTTGATACGATACAAAGTAAGTATTATGCTCGTATTAAGAAAATAATGCATCAACTTGTTACTTTAAAATTTTTCTGGAGACGAAATAATGTTTTGATCAACATTTTGTAAATATTTCAATTTTTTTATAAGTTTGGAAGCAATTATGTAGGTATATTTCGTTGATTGTGAGTTTTGTCGTTTAATATATTTTCAATAAGTTAAAGATTTCGTTTCCCTTCTCTTCTCTTTATTATTAAACATTATATTTACTAGCGAAATAATTTTTTTGAGGCCTTTCGGTGCCCCCGGTGCCTCAGGTCTGTTGTATGCTCGACGTGGTCCTACCAAGAATAATGAAGAAATATAAAGTAAATCGTTTAATAAATCTTTCATCATACCAAATATTAAAGATCTTTTACTGGTTACACTTCTCTGAAATAATTTGCCGTATTTATTTTCATTTACGTTTCGGGTCCCATTGCAGGGTTCATCACCAGGGCTGATGTATCAAACACATTAAGATGGATCCTGCAATGGGATCTGAAACTTCAACTAGAATGGTCGTACACACGCGGCAAAATGTTCCAGAAAACTCTTTTCAGAAGATTGTGAACGACCATGAAAATCCGAGAACACTTTTTGTTACAGACCTAGTCTACAAAATATTGAATGTGGATGTCTTATAAAATATGAATCGAAAATGTATAAGCTAAATATGCCAACTCTTCGCCAAGTTCTAGATTTTTGTTTAACAAAAAGTGTGTAAAATGATTTCAAACTATTCTATACAGAATACAAAAAAATATCATAAAACGGTGTATTCGATCGTATAATTCATTTGATATACCGGAGTCGGGGGGGTGAGGGCAGAGGTGCCAGAGGTGATATTAAATCACGGTGTAGTAAACCGGCCGGGAGATCTCAGATCTACGTTTGCCGGCGGTTACGCCCTCCCCTAGGTACAATCAAAACGTCAGGTGACTGACTAGGACACTGATATCTCGAGGCGGGTGAAGGGATAGAAAAATAATGAAATCGAAACAATTTTACAAGTCTCTATATTGGGCACTGTAGCAAATTAATTTACATGAAACATTAATCTTAACTTACATACGACGCAGCAAAGTGGTTACTAATTTAAAAATTACATGAACCCTAATTTAGAGGGAGAGGACAAAATTATAAACAAAGAAAGGAAAAAGACAAAACACATAAAAAATCTGATCTTACTGCTAAAATGGATGGTGACGAGATTAAATTAACACTTCGGTAGAACCAGGTGGGCGGAGAAAAAGTCTTTAGATCGGGGTAACCTGTTTCGGAGAGTTCGGCAGGTGTCTTCTTCGTGCTGCTTCGTGGTGGGCGGCGGCTTCTGGCGTCGGCGTCGTCCTCTGACTGTGCAGGCTACGTCGGCGGCTTCTGACGTCGGCGTCGTGGCGGTCGGTAGCGAGACGTCGCTTCTTTTGTCACTGGGCGTCGCGGCGGTACACTGTGCGTCGCGGTTTCTGATACGTCGTTTCTGGCGTCGCGATGCCGATTCGGTGGTCGCTACCGTTCGGACTTACTTTCTTCGAGAGTTACCAGGGTATTCGGCCGGACCGATTTTACGGGTCAGGCTAGAGTTCCTGGTCTCTCCACCTTCAGCTTCTAACTCAACTCTAACTCCTAACTCCAACTTCAACTCCTCAACTCGACTGCTAACTTGGCGGCTGGTTTCGCCTTATATTCTCTCTCCGGCGACCCAGGGTGTGGTCGCGGGGGCTCGAGGGGAAGCCTCCAGCTGGTCTTCCGCCGATTGGCTCCTTTGATGCCCGCCTCCATCGTCCATTCGTCTCTCACGATCCCTCCTAGGTCCCGATTGACGCTATTGGTTACTGAACCCAATGTTGCCTCCGTTCCGCCCCCTATTGTTCTCCCAGTTTGCGGCTAATCTCGATGCTTTTCTGGTATGTAGGCCTAAACACTTTGTTATTTCACGAACGCTTTGTTCACTGTTCATATCCCTATCCCGTCACCAAAACACATTGCAAAATGAATTAAACTTAAGGAAAATATTACAGTACAAATTGGCAAAGGCGGAAAATTGAAAACACAAATTCGCATCAACACTTATCACCCAAAAATAAAACTGCTTACATATACATACTTAATTAAATCGACACGCCAGATAGACATATTTTTATCGACCAGTTATTTCTACCATTATTGACTAATTACATGGGATTGAACGTAGGGTTTCATTAGATCATAGTAAAATTCCTTAAGTATGCATTACAACATTAATCTTATTATTAAGTCGTCGGTTTGATTCTTACAGTAGGCCTCTCAATATTTAACATTATTTATTCATTACATCGTTATAGGTCAATCCTTATCATTAACATTGATTTAACGTTATTTATACATTACATCATTACAGGTCAATCCTTATCATTTACATTTAAAATTTACCACTCCGCATATTCTCTTCCTTTCTTTTTCTTTTTAATTTTTTTTCTTTAACAATGACAACATGTACTTGATACTTAGTTTTATTTTTAATTTTAGCTTAAATAAAACAAGCTATCGTACTTCTTAGTTGGACCAAACATAATTGTCAATATGTGACATAGAGATACAAAACAAAGGGCTAAAATTATACAGACATCGTGGCATTTCTTAGTGAATCAATTAACATAAAAACTTATTTACATGGGATACATGCTTCAAGCGGGTCCCCTAATGTTAATGTTCTGTATACATCTTTGTAATTTCTTTTGGGATTACAAAGTACATGAATTTGCATCAACGCCACTTTCCCGAAAGGAATGCTTACATATACTAACATAATCAAATTCGATAGACACTTTTTTTTTTTAAGAAATTATGTTAAACCTTATTACTAGAAGAACAATTAAGAAAACTTGGCGTAAATTAATTAATGTAACATTATTTACACCTAAATAATGAAAATTCTTACTTCAATATGTAGGCTGGATTGAATGCAAAACGTTTTTTTTAGGACTTTCATTATACTAATCATTATCTTATCAAATCAGCTTTCTTCCACCCCTGGTATAAGAATATAGGAAAAGAATAAAAATAGAGAACACTAAAAATTTATATAAGCCACATTCCACCCGGCAGACAATTGAAAATTTTCCAAACAAGAATTATTTTGAGCTTTATTATTACTAGATTAAAACAACTATTTTAAAATAGACCGACAAATTATATTGCTTAAACGAGTAATCAAAACAATAATTGCATGTTTACAGATAGGTTATATACCTACAACCTACAAATTTGTATAAAAAAAAAACACAATATTGGGAGCTTAAATAACTAATGACAAATTAACATTATTCTCAAAACTAATTAAAACTCACAAATTAACATTATTCAACTAGGTGTAATACATGAAAACATAAGACATGAAAGCCTCGATCTAAAGTAATATTAATGTTTATTCCAACACGGCATTTACTTATTTGCAATTAATTAAACTATTTTGTTCAACCCCGTGTGCTAAAATTCATTCTGCAGACAGATTTCAAAAGACTAAAAAGTCGGAATCTTATATCTCTTCAACCGTGTTACATCTTTTCACGAGATAATATTCTATTACGTTATATATTATATATTACATCAATATCAAACATCGTCGGCAATAATACAATCAAGTTTTTTTCCTTTTGTTACGATCAATACATTTTTTATTATTTGCTACAAGTTAGATTAATTCGGGATGATCTCGTTATTATTTCAAATTGCAATGTCCCGTTCATTTCGGTACTTAACAATAGAATACAGAATAAATGAGAAAACTACATATAAAACGAGTAACATCCACCTGCAGAGGTGGCCTGGGTTATCTAAACTATCATTACCTTACTTAAATTAAACATATCAGTTGCTCATTAATTAGGTACATATTACATTGATATTATGATTCACCACTTTGCCTCAATTTCTAATTCGGCCTCTACCTTCTTAATTGATTGACCCCTGTTATCTTTATTGATAATGACCGCCTGGTCGTGCGTTGCGGGATCTTCGCGCCCTTATATTAATAATATAATTTATACGATCCTACATCTCGCGGATAGTGTCGCCATGTGGGGATCGGTATGTCAGCGCTTTCTAAAACATCTCTATTGTCTGTCGAGGACAATAGTAAGTTTACTGCGACGACTTTCGGAATTATTATCTTGTTTTTCTAAAAAAATGTCTTTCCCAAAACAATGGCGACTTCTCTAACAAACGCAGCTTTCTAAACCGTTGTCCCATGTGTTCGCATTTGGCCAAGATGTTCTTTCTATTGTTTAATCGGGGTTAGAGATATACGTCCCGCTGCAAGAAAAGGTTTACCGTTTTTACCCTTCCAAGATGTTACTTAAGAACAAAAGGTTGCGAACGTGTTGTCCATCCTAACAAAAGGCCGTGCGCCCTTAATGTCTTTGGCGATGCCCAACGCCCTCGGCAACCCTAACTTTCTAATTCATTGTTTCATATGTTTTATGGCGGGCTATCCTAAGACGATCGTCCGTCGCAATGTTATTTTTTTGAACAATAGGTCACATATTTCGTCCTCGAACAAAAGATCGAACATGCCGGGGCTGCCCTGGCTGTGACCACATGGCGCGTGATTTTCGATATTGCCCTAGGACAAAATTAATAACCTGGTTCGCGTCATATTCCGGTACATCATACTATCAGAGAATATGCTTTTAAAATTATAGAGTAAATTCTAAATATTTCTCTAGATATAGCTTGTAGCAAATAATTTGCCGCGACCATGATGACGTCCATCTTAAGTGCTTCCCATGCTCCACTTTGTGAACGCCTGTTCGCCGATGAGCGATGCTAGCCCATCGTGGCGCATGGCCGTGCGTGTCCCTGGCGTGTACTGGGGCCTTAAGAATATGAGGCGAATCATAGACAAGAGGAAAATTTTACGAAATAATAAATTCTAGCGAAGGGAGAATTATATTTCAAAATGAAGACTACAATACGCTCACGTTCACTAGATTGAAGACTACAAAGTGTGCGCTACAATTGTATAAGGTGCCTAAACATTACACACTTTAATAAACTTTTATTTACTTCAATAAACTATGTACAGTTGCCGGCAAACTTCTTGAAATTCTTTGACGTGGTGGGGGAATGCGCAGAAGACGAAATTTGGGTCTCTTTGGTGGAAAGGTAGATGCGCAAACTTCCCCCCACTACGCCGTAGAATTTCAAGATGTTTGCCGGCTACTGTACAGTAGCCGGCAAACATCTTGAAATTTTTCGGCGTAGTGGGGGTAAGTTTGCGCATGTACCATTCCACCAACGAGACCCAAATTTTGTCTTCTGCGCATTCCCCCACTACGCCAAAAAATTTTAAGAAGTTTGCCGGCGACTGTACATGAAGTGAAGTAATTGTAGTACTAGCAACAATTTGGAAAACAATAAAATGAAGTGTTGGGGAAAGAAACGAAAAATATAGATGAAACAATTATGAAATATCATGGAAAAAAAAAGTGATGAAAAAAGTATTGTGCATAAAATTGTCAAAATATTTCATGAATCAATAGAGAGCATAAAAATATCCTGCGATCAAATATTACTAAGTATAAAAGACTATACCAATGATGAATGAACCTCAAGAAATGTCTTCGTATTTACCAAAACCAACCACAAAAATGATAGCTGGCATAATTGATAAATTAAACGAAAACAAGGGGCATGGACATGATGGAATAAGGGTGAGAGACAAATTAGAGATCTTATATCTTCAGTAATTTGCAAGTTAATTAATAATTCACCAAATCATGGGATTTATCTTATCTCCCTCAAAACAGCCATATACATATACATCCGCCCCATATACAAAAATGGATGAAGTTGGCTACTACAGACCCATCTCCATACTATCGGTAATAAATAAAATATTTGAAAAATACATCCACACGTACCTACAAAATTATCTACAAAAAAACAATATTATAACATATTGTTAATATAGATTCCAAAAAGGGAAAAGTTGCGAAAGTTTACTAGCAAAATTATCAAATCAAATAAATAACGCTTTGAACAATAAACAACATGTATTACTTCTACTAATAGATCATAGTAAAGCATTTGACACTCTAAACCACAAAAAACTGATTGAAGCATTGGAAAAGGAAGGAATCAGAGGTAAATAAAAAATGTTGCTGGAAGACTACCTAAAAAACAGAAAAATACATGTCAAAATAAAAGACCAACTAAGCGAAGACAAGACAATAAAAACAGGCATTGCGCCAGACTCCATGATCGGACCAAAATAATATTTATTAAATTAAGCGTTGTTTCGTTTACAAAGTGGAAGTTCATGATTAACACAAAGATTTATACACAACGTTTTATTCCACTAATTTGAGTTATATAAGCCTAAGTGCTTTCGATGGACACAACCATCATCTCCAGAGGCAATATTAGAACTAATTGTAAATCAATATGGCCGATAAATAGAAAGTAAAGGGATGACGGAGAGGGAGAAGGGTGGGGGCGAGGGTAGTTATTTATTGACAGATACAACAGTAATTAATTTTTACATACAATAATACTTATTTTAACAATGGGGATGACGCAGGTATTGATGTGTATAAATCATTGTGATAATATTTATTCTACACAGACTGAATAAGTTACATTTAGAAGGTTATGTTTATTTATTTGCAGATGATACAGGTTTGCTAGTCACGAATAAGGATATATCAGAATCTTTTGAATTATTACAACATGACTTGAACCTAATATCAAAATGGTCCCAAGATAACAACTTAATAATAAACAGCGAAAAAACCAAAGTACTTTGTATTACAGTCAACAAAACAAAAAAACTAACCTATAAAAACCAAGTTTTTACGATACTCCCTTTCTCATTTTCGGGTTTCCTGTCTACCAGATGCGTCGGAGTATTTTCATACAACTTACTGAGTTGTATAAAAAAACCATTAAAAATTTGAAAAATCCAAAACTATACTATAATTATTAATTTTTTTAAACAAAAATTTGATAGATCTTCTTGATCGTCGCCACGAGTCTGCTTGCAAAGTTTCAGCTCGATTGGATCACGGGAATAGGGTTAAAAATCGATCCAAAGTTTTTTCGTCAGATAAGCAAAGAGTCAGACGCCACGAGTTAAAAGAAAGGGAGTAAAAAGGGAATGTAACTAATATAAAAGTACATTCATATCAATGCATACATAATAATAGTAATATAAATTGCTCACGCAAAGAACTGGAAATAGTAAATACATATAAATACCTCGGATTTTAACAATAGTTTAATGACTTTGTATCTAAATTATATTATTATATTTTCTTATATTGAATCATGTAAAAATGTTACCCATAAACCTCTTAGGTTTCCATTACTTTTTAAATAAAAGAAATAAATAAAAAAATACACAAAAATTATAATTTTGAAACACATTTACAAAACGTATGCGCAAAAATTCGAGTTTGCATGGATTTGAAGTCTTGAAGATGACATACATTAGCCTAGCCAAAGCCATATTACCATATATGGAATATTGTCTTGGGGAGGAACTCACAAAACGCATAGGGGAAAAATACTTAAAGCTACAGATACACATGCTTATTTAGTGGCACGTGAGCATGCGCAGTATCGACCTTCTTTAGGCCTTGCTTATTAGTGGCATGTGTGTACGTACATTGCTAGTAATGAGCATGCCACTGTCACTTACCATAGAGAAGGGATATCTTTGGAGCATGTGTGAACAGGCTTGCTTATTATGAGCATGCTTATGCCATTCGCGGGCTTCGCGGCCTAGTATTATCAATGCGATCTTCTCAGTCCGCGACAGATGAAACAAATATGGCGCGTTGGGGAAATGATAAAACATTACTTTTCGTGACTTATTATAGGAATCACGAATGTCTGTGGATTACTCGGTCACTGTTGTGCAAAAATAATATAGTGAGAAATAATGTTTATGAAATTTTATTAATAGGCATGAATGATTCAAATCTTACAATAAAATTTTTTAAAAACTAAAATCAAAAATGTGTGGATGGAAACTCGGGAACTTTTTTGATTTATTGGTTCACTTGAATTTTCTATTTCAGTTTGCAAAGTTTCCATTTTGAACAAGAGCGTCTCTATTGTATGACAAGAGCATGCCACTAATAAGCATGTGTGTTTGATTGTTAGCTTTGGGCATGCTTATTTATGAGCATGCCACCAATAAGCATGCCAGTAAAGAGCAAGTGTGTATAGTTGTTAGGGCATGCTTATTAGTGGCATGCTCATTAGCATGCCACTAAATAAGCATGTGTATCTGTACCTTAACATGCAAAAAAGACTCCTAAAAATAATTTTATCCCCAGAAATAATAGTCCAAACGAGAAACAATGAAAATATACTATTTAAATACTGCGAAGTTTTCCCTGTTAAACAAATATACCACTATAAAATAATCATGAAGCACTATGAAGAGGAAAAGGAACTAGTAAATCATAGCCATAGAACTCGGCTAATCACAAACAGGCAACTCATTGTGAAAAAAAAATCAACAACTTCTACAGAGCAAGATTAACAACTACAACAGAAAACACAGTAGGTATCATGACTCTTCAATAAAATACCGGAGCACATCAAGAATACCTACAAGGAGAGGAAGGGAAATAAGGAAATTCCTACTAAATAACTTGACTCTGAAAATTTAGACAAATTACAGTGCCTCATATAAATTACAGGCTTCAATGCTTTTTTATTTTGAGCTCTTCCATGATTTTTTACTTATTTAGATCATAGTGATTCATATTGTTTTTTTTATTATTTCGATTGGTTACCAAGTCTCATTACTATGTTTTGTTATGTTCATATAATATTATTATCTTTTATATATATTTTATCCCATGTAAATTATGCGTAGGTATAAACTAAATATGCAATGTACTTATGCAAGCAAATCGAAAAGAAACGTTTCATCATTTTGATCCCAAAATTTTCTAAGCCATGGGGAGAGGGGGTTGTTTCAGTTCCCAAAGATTTATTCATTCGGTCCCAAAAAATTGAAAAGCATGGAGGAGGGGGAGGGGTTTATTTCACTTTCCAAACTTTTCCTCATTTAGCTACCTAAAAAATAAAATCTGACGGGAGGGTGAGATTTCTAAAAGACTTTTTAGCCAGGGTTCGAGGATATTTATCACGATATTTGTGGCTCGATTTTTTTTCTTCGATATATATCCATAAAACTTTCTGCGGTCATTAATAGATGGCGCTAGTTGTATTTTAAATATGCTACAGGTTTTTTTGTTAATATCTGCGGTTGTTACTGGATGGCGCTAGTTGCATTTTAAAAAGTGTTACGGTTGTTTTTAGTTTAATTTGTTTCATATAGTAATCCTTTTTTTTACACAAAGAAACAAACACCCATAACACTACATTAGAAAGAGTAACTTTTATAACTTATAGGGTGGACCAGAGGTAGCAGCAGAAACTTCGCCGGTAGATTACTGCCTTCAAGCAATCATAACCTAACATCAATAGTTATGGAGATATTCGATATCAAAGTTTGTATTTTTTTTTCAATATTTCTGACTTATTTTTTACAAAAAGTGAACTATCGTTACAGTAACTTATATCGATTATGAAAAATTCATTTGCTTCAACACAACTTAAATAAAATGATAAAAACCTTGTAAAAATAAACTTTTTTCAATTTTTGCAAGGTTTTTATCATTTTATTCGACTTGTATTAAGGCGAGTGATTTTTTATGATAGTTCAACTTTTTGCAAAAAATAAGTCAAAAATATTGAAAAAAAAATCAATTCTTGATATTGCATATCTCCATAACCATTGATATTAGGTCATGGTTGCTTGAACATTTTAGACTCATAACATTTGCAGGAATCTACCGGCAAAGTTTCTGTTGCTATCTCTGGTACACCCTGTATATTAATTGCATATATTAACTTTTTTCAGTATGCAATTCATTAATATTTCGAGTTTGTATCAATCGACGTGTGAAAAAGGAGAAAAAAGGTTTGCATATACAGGGTTATTTGTAAAACTTTAATAACCTCGCAGAACTATATTCCTGCCTTGATTATGAGTCGAAAATATTCAAGCTATCATGACCTAATATCGATAGTTATGGAAATATGCAACATCAAAATTTGCATTTTTTTTTTCAATATTACTTATTTTTTGTAAAACATTGGACTATCATTACAGTGTTTTATATCGATTACGAAAAATTCATCTGTTTCAATACAATTTTTTGTGTAAGAATCGGATATTTTTGAACCCTGATTTTAGTTAAATCAACTTAGGTACATAAAAATCGCCAAAAAATTTCACAATATTGAAGTGTGTGTAGTTTGAAGGATAACATAATTTGAAGTGTATATCTAATTATAAATGTAATTCACTGAATTCTTACGCCGGCTCCACGAATTGAACGCCAATGTTGGAACTTATCCGTCACTAAGACTTGTCGATTTTTCGAGGAAACATCAAAGGGGTTGGGGTCAATGTTGATACGCTGAGCGCACATTCGCTGGGATACTTAGTTATTAACTTAGATTTATGAGAGAATCTACTTTTTTTCAATAGAGATGGGAACACGGAATACGTGTCACATCAATATTCTTACTATTTTCAAACTAAGATAAGCGTTTGTGCTATGAAAATAGGACTAGCTTGCTGATCTGGAGTGAGATTCGAAACATCGACCTTTGGATCACGAAGCGAGAGCTTGGCTTGAATGTGTGGGCGCTGTACCATAAACAAGAGCCAACGTTGGGGTCAGTGTGTGGAGCAGGCGTTAGGTTTTTCAAAAAAAAATAAAAGAATCCAAACATTCGTCTTCGTCATCATCATCCTATTAATAAAGCTAAACTAAATAATTTTGTCTTACCAAATCTAACTAACCTAACTTATCATCATCATCATCATCGTCATATTTATAAAGTTAAGTTACATAATTTAATCTAAACAAACCGAGCTAACTAAGGCCCGGCTGTTTCAAGTTGGATTACAGTAAGCGTTCAATTAAAGCATAGATTTTTACGAAAACGGATCGTCTGATTGGTGGAGAATGTAAAATTCTATAATTCTTTAAAAGAACGCTTACCGGTCCTAAACCGATCATCATCGTATTAATAAAACTTAGCTATATAATTTTGTCTAACCAAACCTAACTAATCTTACCTATCATCATCTTAACAATAAAGCTAAGCTGCACCAAACCTAATTAACCTTACCCAACAAATAAAATTAACCTAACCTTACCCAAAAATATATTTTGTTTGTAAGTTTACCACATTCGCCAATAATCATTAAGGCGATCGTCTGGTAATGTACGCAAAATTCACCACTTTCTTTCATTTCTTCTCTAGCATTTTGTGTTACATTTTGGTATTGAAAGATCATATTAATATTTGTTTATCAGGTTCCATAGTATATTTCAAATAAGAATATCTTCCTAAAAGAACAAACTAAATTATTTAATCAATTTATAAATTACCAAACCAATGATCTTTTAAAAATAAAGAATAGTTCAACTTTGTGGGCCTTAAATCAGATTGCCCTTGAAAAAATTTGAGGGAGGCCATATTCTGCAGTTCAGCCTTTTCCAGATATGTAACGCTACCGGGGAGGTGGCGACGTACGCGCAGATTCTGCAGAGAAGCGTAAACTTGGCAGTTTCCCTGCGGAAGCTGGGTGTGAGGCCTGGAGATGTCCTCGCTCTGTCGAGTGAAAACAGATTTGAGTTTACAGTGTGCGCTGTTGGCATCATGTTTGCCGGTGCCATCAATGCCACTCTGAATACATTGTATAGCAGGGGTGAGTTCATATCAATTATTATTATAATCAGTTCAATCAATTACACTAAAATCAGGCTGACTGATTTTAGTGTAATTGATTTATCTGTCCTATTACACCAAATAATATTGTGAAGGCATTGTTATATCTTATGTTTCAAAACATTAGGAATCGGCATGTAAAAATACTGTCATTTTTGACGGGTTACAGTTAGTTTGGATTAATTGATATGTCCTTCCTCCCTAGGATTGTGGGGGTGGTAGGTACATAATACATGTTTACCATTTAACTCCACCAGGAAGTTCACTAGCATTAAGCAATAGCTACTGTCAAAAGTTGTCACCTTATTTTTTATTAAAATTGGCATCTTTTGTGCTCACAAATGTAGTGCTTGAAAATGCACGCAACCTTTTTATTGTGACGACAAGCGAGATCGGAGGTGTGGCAAAATGACCCAGAAAAGTATTCAAAACTTAAAACTGCTAAAGTTATAATTTAAGATGGTGGTTTTTTGGGTGCCTTTTTTTATAAGCATATTATAGTATGCAATAATAAAATAATATTGTAGTTTAACTTGAGAAAAGGAAGTTTTCCGTCAAGTTCTTAAAGTTATCTTTATTTATCAGTAATTTATTCCATTTTTTTAAACCAAATTAAAAAAACACTATTGTAAAGTATAGTTTAGCAGATTATTTTTCGTTATACATTTATTTTTTAGATGAACTAATCCATGCGATGAACATCTCCAAACCAAAGATGATATTTTGCTCACCCTTCACACTGTGCAACATAGTGGATGCCATCACCGATATTCCATCCGTCCAGAAACTGGTTGTTATTGAAGAGAAGGTGACCGAGCCATTCATGCTTCAGTTTGAAGATCTTATTAAGGAGATGGTAGACATCCATACATTCAAGCCAGTCGACGTAGGCATTCATGATCCACTTGTTATACTGTGTTCGTCGGGGACAACAGGCCTGCCGAAGGGAGTGGTTCTCACACACCACAACTTGTCTGTTTGCAATGGTCACTCAATGTAATACATATAATTTATTAATATCTTTATAAAATAATGAACTTTAAATATTAAGTGTGTTCGAAAATGAACCATTATTTTGATCTATCATATACGGTCACCTGTTTGACGAAAGTTTCCACCAAACAATAAAATCTACAGGTGTTAATTAAATAACGCAATCTGGGCGACCAATTGATGTCTCCAAACCAAGAAATTTTTATTGTTTCTCAACTTGTGTAGCACTTAGGCCCAGTTGTATTAAAGTAGAAGATCATTTAAACGGAAGAAACGGGTTGTTTGATTAGTGGAGAATGCAAAAATCTATGCTTTAAACGAAATATTACTATAAACTGAGTTCATGCAACCGGCTCTTAGCCCCCACCCTACTTAAATTAAACATCATTCAAGTCCAAAGCATCAATCTTAGATCAAAAAAGTTAGTCAGCACCGATCGATATTTCATTCTATTATGTGTTGCAAGCTTAATTTTCACTTTTTAATTTTTTTTTAAATATTATTATTATTATTATTTTAGAGATGCGAAAACGGAAGAAATGTCACATCAATATTCTTATTAAGTTTCAAACTAAGCTAAAGACTCGTACTACGAAAATATGAATAACTTGCTGGTCTGGAGTGTGATTCGAACCCTTGATCTTTGGATCACGGGGCGAGAAGCAAGAGAACCACAAGACCAACAAGCTAATTGAATTTTTACAATTTCGAAGCGCTGGCTAATAGTCATTCGATGCATTAGCCATATAATTTTTATTTGTAAAAAGTTACATATGATTTTCTAATCCTAAAAGAAAAAATACATACATACATTTTTTTATATTTTTAAAATATAATGGTTGGGTTTGAATTACCCTTTACTTATTTTACATATAAAAAGATTATAAACTTTTGTATTGTCTTATGTAACCTTTGTTTGCTTTCTAGGGATAGGTTGTTAAAGAAAACACCCCAGCAAAGAAGTTGTTTATTAATGATAATGCCCTGGTTCCATGCCTATGGTTTTATAACACATCTCATTTCTCTTAATTTAAAACAACAGTACGTATTTTTAGTCAGATTTGAAGAAGAACCTTTTCTCAGGGCCATTCAAGAACACAAGGTGAACATTTTATTTGAATCCCACCACTTACTAGCTATAATTGCGCCACAGCGAGACAGGATAGTATATTCATGTTATGTTCTCAACATGGTAACGCGCTTATTCACTATTAATGTGTTATTCGTGCCATTATTCATGATACCGATAATATTTTGCTATTTACTGTTAAATAACAGTTTGAAAATAACACATTTTATGTACGTAAAAACATTTTCCATTCACATGTAATCAGTCATTTTACACCTCATTTACTGTCATAATTGCAATCTTGCTTGTATACTGTCCGATTCAATAAATATTTGAGTTAAATTATTTTCCCAATTCCATTCTTCTACTCTGTCTATAAATCTATCCATTCTCCTGACCAAATTCTAATCAACCATTCCACCTGCATTCATGTTTCACACATCCTTTCATTCAAACATTCCGAACAGTCTCCTTTTTATTTCCACATTTTTACCTGCTTTGTTACCAATTATAAATACCAGCTTATATATGACCTTACTGGAGTTGCCCTGCATGTGTCTTAATGGACTACTCTCTCCCAGAGTTCAATTAACTCATATTTTATACCTTTTGTTTCAGTAAATTTTGATACTTTTCACATTGAAGTCAATATCTTTTAGGTACACTTTTTCCTTTAAATACAGTTTTCATTTTTTCCAGGTTACTATTACATTCTTAGTACCTCCATTGATGGTTTTCTTGGCTAAGAACCCAATGGTGGATAAATTTGATCTATCGTCTTTAAAAGAGATTAGGTGCGGAGCGGCATCCCTCTCTAAAGAGTTACATGAGATGGTCAGCAAAAGGATAGGTGTGAAGTGTATTGTCCAGGGATACGGTATGACTGAAACAACTCTGGCGGTCACCCACAGCGATGTTGGCACATCAAATAAACATGGCTCCTGCGGACAAGTTGTACCAGGAACAAAGATTAAGGTAAATTAGTGCAACTATTATTTTCTGTGTAAACGTATGTTGTATTTTAAAATGGGCGATTACGAATCAAAAAGTCACTTGAAGAAAGATGGGATTGGACTTTATAATTTTTTATAAAACTCAAATGCTTTTGATATTGTGATAGAAACATTAAACAATAAACGGGTTACCATTCTTTTTTACTGTACCTGCTGGGTGTAACACAGCTGGTACACAATACTTTAGTAGTTTCCTGTTTAAATTATGAGCCGAAAATGTTCTAAAATCAATAAATTGTTATGTCGATAAGCAACTTAACCGGTCGTGTGCCGGCCGTACGTAACGCGGAATGTACCCTATCTGCCGCGCAATTTCGCGCACGATTGCTGTTTTTTAGATATTTTTTTGTGATGTTTATATTCATGTAAAAATCAACAATGATCGCTAAGAAGTTGCAGTTTCTGGTTTCTCAATATACAAACTTCAATAATTACTTAGGTATATTTCAATAATTACTTGTACAATAATTACTTGTACAATAATTACTTATTTATTAATTATTAAAATAAGTAACGAAATTTACTGTCAGAAATGTACGCACATGTTTATCGAATAAAACCATAGAAGCAATAACACATAAGATATTGTATTTCAATATTTTCGTAAGAATATAAAACTACTTAATTTTAATACTTTTTTGTTAAAAAAAAAACTTTTTTTAACAGATAAATAACACAATTAATGCGAGGTTCGAAGACGACATTTGTAATGATTTTTTGTCCGCTTTGCGCGGCAAATGAGGTTACTTGACAAATAGAACTCGTTCATTCTTTCAAAAACTTGAGATACGACAAATAATAAGCTTTAAAAACCCATAAACGCAGGTAAACTAGGCTGAATTCGCGTACGTGTCTAGGGAACGCGGATTTGTGCTCCGGAACATAGAGGGTACAAAAGTTTTCGCTCAGATCTGCGCTCCGGCACCCGACCGGTTAAAAGTGTGCATATTTTTTCATTATTTCTGATTTATTTTCTGTAAAATGTTGGACTATCATTAAAGTATCTTATAATTATTTTATACAAATTTCCAAGTTAAATTTTACAATCACACAACACAGTGACACCACTCAATCCCTTTTAATTAAAGTTCATAGGTACCTACAGTAGAATCTCGCAATTCATACAAGTTCACTCAAGAAGGCTGCTGTGATGTGAGTTCGATTACTGCATTCCAGAGCCCTATGCCTAGATGATTGTTAATTTAAAATGTTATAATCAATTAACTAGATAATTATTTATTGAGTGACCAGTTCTGAGGCATGAGTTCCACTCTCAATTGTCCTTCTCACTGCTTTCCTGTTAGACTTTATTAATAATTTTTTATTGTGATTTCACCTACTTTCAATTACTATATTTTAAAATAAAAAAAGGACTGTAATATTTTATTGCTTTTTCTTTGTCCTTGCTGCTCTAACACAATATTTTGCGCTTGCACAAATAATGATGCTTAGCGAATGAAGAACGCGAGAAAGACAAGTTAATACGACCGGCCCTTAGTCGCTTATTTTTAATAATTTTAATAATATCTGTGTATTATTTCAGGTTGTGGATTTAAAGACAGGGGAGGCATTAGGTCCCAATAAGGAAGGAGAATTGTGCTTCAAAGGCCCCATGATGATGGCCGGTTATATTGGTGACGCTTCTTCTACAAAAGGAATCTTCGATTCCGACGGATGGCTGCATTCTGGAGACATTGGCTATTATGATGAAGATTATTACTTCTATATAGTTGACAGGCTTAAAGAGCTCATCAAGTACAAAGCGTTTCAGGTACTAATTTTGTATTTTTAAGTGTATTTCAATTTTATAAAAATTAGTCATCTCTTATAAGTAGCACTTACAATAAAAATTGTGTAAAATAAATGTATTTTTATATACCAACTTTAGTAATATAAATCAATACATATATATAAAAAGAAACCCGTGTTTCCCTACCCGCCAAGTTTTCTCCACAATCACCCACCAGTGGTTATGGTGGTGGATAGCCCTTGGTGTCACATCGAATATATGCGAGTTTGGTGGGGGTGGCTGTGCGTGGGTGACGAAAATGTGCTTTGTAGCGCATTGTTTTGTTATGCTTGAAAATGCTTCAGATTGTTTCAAAATAGGCGCGCCTACTGTGTCGGTGAGTCTAAAAGGTTCCGGAAAAACCCGCTCTAGAAAGTTCTGGAAGCAGAAGGTTCTAGAAAATTCCCGAATGTTCTATAAGGTTCTAAACTTAGTGGCGGAATGTGTTGGTGTGTCAGAAGGTTCCTGTACATTCGATAAATTTCTTGAAAGTTCTGGAAGGATAACGTTCTAGATAACGTTCGCAAAACATCTATGACGATCCAAACAGTGTACTAAAAATCTACGCGTGCGAAGCCACGCGGGTACAGCTATTTATATTATATTACGACATTTTTGTAAAAAAATCACTAGTGGGCATGAACTAAACTATGTTCCGCGCGGAAACAAGCAGTGGCAGATGTGGTCCGCCAAGCTCGCTCTCGAAGCCAAAAATGTAGTGGCCGGGTCGGGGAATAGCACGGAGAGCAGCAGAAATTCCGCTGTGATAGCGAAATTATTCACAGTCCAGGTCATGCCAAATTCGTCGCCAAAGGTGGTAGAGAAAGCTAGTAGATTCGAAAATCGTGTCCAAGTCCAAATCAGAAGTCAGAAAAATCCAGAATCCAAGTCCAAAGTAAAGCAGGGGTCGAAGCAGGAGAGAAGAAAAACACACTGTAAATGTTCCAGTAGGCGTCCTAGGCACAGGCCCACGGAGAAGTGAGCGCTGGCCCGCCAGGCGTAGCCTTAAATACGGCTCGGAAGCAGGCCCCCCGAAACACGCGCGGACCAATAGAATGGCTCGACTTCCCGGCCGACATCGCTTCCCGATTGCCTCGAAAACCGGGAGCCGCGTTTTATAAAATCTACAATTTAATTAATTAAAAATAATACGCCACCTCACTGGGAATTTAACTACGTCATTTATACAAATCTATGTCCTGCCAATAGAATGACATAGTTTACTGGAACGGCAGGACAGAATTTACTGAGATATTAAAGATTTTACAGAGATATATGCCGATTAATTTAAATTACTACATTTAAATCAATAAAAATTGTAAACAAGTGTTTATCAGATTCATTACCATTAAATATTAAATATATTATTATTATTACCATTAGATAGATCTTAACCAAGCGCATCCTTTGGTGATATTTTCAAGTAATATTGGATAAATATTAATTGCGTAACAAGCATTCAAAGTGGGCCGCGGAAAAATATTTCATTATTTATTCTCTCAAGCGCGCCCAAGTAATTTTATATATGTAAAAACATATCAGTCTGATAGGTATTTGTACAAGGAACACGACAAAAAAATTTCAGATTGATACGACGTCTGTAACGTCCGTAATCTGAGTTAAAAGATATCGACCCAACTTCTAGTTGGCGGCCGCGGAGCCCGATACAACGGCGCCTGGAATTTTCCACTCGCTTCGTCCGCCCCGGCCAGTGCCGGCCGGCGATCGGCATACCGCTTAAGGGTCACCCTTGGGTTCCCTTACGGAGTCGATCAAGTATATATAAAATTATCTACTTTAATTTTTAATTTAAATATCACAACAAAGGACGCGTTTGGCGAATTAAGATACGTAGGTATTTTACTTCTGAGAAAGGACTTTTTATTGAATTTATCAATTTCTCTAACGGCCGTT
Organism: Agrypnia vestita; assembly: GCA_016648135.1. Lineage (NCBI taxonomy): Eukaryota > Metazoa > Arthropoda > Insecta > Trichoptera > Phryganeidae > Agrypnia > Agrypnia vestita. Next base: position 67,335 of record JADDOH010007002.1, on the reverse strand, counting down.
CTAATAATGGCCCGCCGCGCTCCGCGCTGATTTTACTGATTTTACATCGTCGCGCGAGCTTTCCCTGTATTTTAATAACCACGACGTATGGATTTTATTCATACAATACAAAAATTACATTTACAAGTGTCTTAACTAGTCCTTAAATATTTCATTAAATATTTCAACCTTTAATATTCAATTAAGTAATCCATTCACAAAATATGTCATTTCTTAAATATTTCAAATATTTCATAACATTTTATTTTATAAGACACAAATTTAATTTCTTCAGGGAATTCTTGAGAGTCCGATAGAGTGCGGCTTTCTATCCTCTATAGGACCGCAGCGCCGGACCTCGCCGCCCGCACCGACTATCCGCTCGGAATGCGTGGTGGGATGCCCCGTGCGTTTCCATCCCTGCTGTTGTATGACCTGTATGTTACCATACCAATAGCGTCTGTCCCATACAAGGACTATGCGTCTGAGATGCGCCATCATCATCATCATCAGCATCTTATGATGTTGCCATCATAATCTACCTGTCCGATACAAACTATAGTGAAAAGATTGAGGTTGAAGATGGTTTGGTCATGTAGAACGTATGAGTGAGGAAAGGATGGTTAAGAAAATATATGGGGCGAGTGTTGAAGGCAACAGGAATAGAAGGCATCCGCGAAAGACCTGGCATGATCAGATACTACAAGTATTGGAGATGGCCCTGTTAAAGGCCTCAACAACCGTAGAGCTCGCATGAGAACATGTATGAATCTATATTCATACATCTCCTCATGCAGATATCCGAAGCAAAAGTGGTGTGAATATGAATGGTGAAAGAAGAATATGGCGTTCTATCCTCTCTGCCTACCACTTAGGGGAAACGGCGTGATGATTAGTTAGTTATGTAAAAAAATAATTCTATTGAGTGTAAAAAGAAATGTAACAACATATTCTGTTCAATGTTCCGAAAAATGTCATTTTTTGTACACATGTCACCATCTGTAATAGGTATTGGTACATCAATCAATAACAATTTTGGATCTGTTGTTTCATCATCATCACCATCGTCTTTGTCCCCTTGTCCTAGTAGGGTCGGGGGCCCAAAGACTCGACAAAATGCTTCCATGATCCCCTATCTTGCGCTGCTTCTGCTCGAGTTAACCAGTCCAGACCCATTCTGTTTTCAAATACATTTTTTTGTTGTCTCTCCCAGTTTAATCTGGGTCGACCCACCGGCCATCTTCCCTCCGGGGTTGCCAAGAGGATTCTTCTTGGTAATCGTTCCAATGGAATTCTGAGCACATATCCAAGCCACCTCAGTTGTGATTTTTCTATGTGCAGGTATAGCGGCTCCGTGCCGAGTGTGTGCCTTATGTCGGCACTTCTCACTCTGTCCATCAGTGTGACTCCCGCTACTCCCCTTAGAAAACTCACCTCGGCAGTCTGGACCCTTGATCTCACTGTCTCCGTCAGCATCCAAATTTGATGGGCTTATGTTAGAGGGCCCGTACACAGATTTGAAAACAGTCAGTTTTGCCTTGACAATAAGCTCGGAATTACAATTCACCGCACTATATAAAGAGCGTAGAACGCCGGCTGCAGCTCCGATTCTCCTATCTATTTCACTTTCCTGCCTCCCGTCGCTAGAAAATTCCACCCCAAGGTATTTGAATTTTTCGACTTGCTTCAGCTGGGTCCCTTGTATGCTGATCGTTGTTTTTGTTGTTCCATCTTTCGAATTATGTGATTCTATGAATACATTATGTTCCTGGAGAATATTGTATTAGTGCACAACAGATTATGCACACAATTATGTATTTTAATTTTATGCATGTAGTCCCGCAATCATTGATTTATCTTTACACACTTGTAATTGATTGGTTTTAACTTGTTTAGGTCCCACCTGCCGAATTAGAGGCTCTGATTTTACAACACCCCGGAGTTAAGGACACGGGAGTGGTAGGACTTCCTGACGAAGAGTCCGGAGAACTTCCTCTCGCTTTTGTTGTCAAACAGCAAGGATCCAACGTGACAGAGAAAGACATTGTGGACTTTGTTGCCAAAAAAGTCTCGGCTCCAAAACGTTTACGAGGCGGAGTAATATTCACAGATGTAATTCCCAAAAACCCCAGTGGAAAAATTCTCAGGAGAGAATTAAGGGATTTGTTGAAAAAAAATTATAAATCAAAGTTATAATCCAACAAATTATTTTTTACACAAATTTTAATGAAACTTAAATCTTGAAATATTTTTTTATGGGTAATGGTTATTTTAAAATGAACAGTGAAATTGTTAATGTTGTTATTTTTTAATGTTATCCTTACAACTTAATACCTTTATAATCACAAGACCAGTTGGGTCTTATCCTCTTTAATTGTGACTTTAATTTTACTCAATCAATTAATAAATTTTATCAATCCAATGATGTTTTAAGAATGAAGAAAATTGCTCCGCTTAGTGGGATTTATATAACTGTATGGACTTGAGACATACCTACCTATCTTTTTAAAAATATTATTACAAAGTAAACGTTTTTCTTTAATTTTTTTTAATTTTTGCAAAATCTGTCAGTTAGTTTTAATTTTAGTACAAAAATTCTACTAACTTCGATTGCGGAGTGGTTACTCGAAAATATTATCATAAAGGGTAAGATGAATTTATTTCTTGCATGTTTTGAAATTAGTTTTTGAAGCATTGGTAGCGATTGGTATGTTCTACTAAGTATGTTACTTCCATGGCAATCAATCAAGGATCCAGGCTGCCGAAATCAGTTATCTTAAATCTTAAAGGAGTAACAGGAGCAATATTAATGGATCGAGAGAGGTACCGAGATAAGGGAGATCCTCAGGGTGAATAATATTGAAAAACAGGTTTTACGAAAACACCGGCTGTGGCTGGGCAGCGGCCGATATAGATCACAAAGAGGCTACATCTAGCATAAGTAGGTCGTTGATGCAGAAATACAGGCTGTGCAGTACAAATTCCAGCAATGGCAGGTGCTAAAGCCGCTTTCTGCTACCTAGTGCTAGTTAAATTTTTAATTTGACAGATTCCGAGAAATTTAACAATTAAATCGAACACAATGATAGAAACATTATTGCAAAAAAAGTTTTGAGAATGAAACCTTATTAACACAATAATCATTAACACAATGTGGAGTTGCCTATTTATGTGATCGATGCGCGATGTTTTAAACATGTCCGGCGCTTGAATTTCTAGTTAAGGCTAGGCGTGCACTAAGATTTTTTCGTCGCACGGCAAAAAAACGCTGCGGGATAATGTCGCAGCGTTTTTATAAATAATTAAATGCTAAACGGGTAAATAAATGCTAAACGTTTTTATAAATAAATAAATGCTAAGCGTTTTTATAAACAAATAAATGCTAAACGGCCAAACGTATAGCAGGGGAGATGTGCTTAAGATGACATAGTCAGATAATATGACACATCAACAATATTGATTTAAATATACGCGCTAAAAGTGAACCAATAACGCTTTAGAGAGTGCCTTTAGATGTCGCTGATGTTAACATTCAGTATGGCGGAAGGCGAACACAGATTGCAAGGTTGTGTGCATTTTTGTGATTTTGATGCAATTAAAAATTTTGCTGAGGTATGCTTTTGTTTGGTGGTGAAAATATTCGCAAGGTAAGGAGCTTCTTGTAAAACTAATTTGGAATGTCTATTAGAACTATTATATGACATAATTATTGATAAAAACGCATTCTAACTTCTAAGTTTTTGTCACAACAATTAAAATAAAGTTTGCATTATCTATTGGGTAAGATGACATACTATGTTGTCTTACCCTTTCATATACCTAGTTTATTGCATTTACTGCAATGAACTATTTAGCCAATCTAGGCCAAAAGATTATTGGGTGAAGTGCCAACTGTGCTATGCTCTTACGAACTCTTAATTAATCTTACGAACTATGCTCGTAAGATTAATAGTGTATACAATGACATACCTTTAAAGTCTAAGATGACATACTATGTCATTTTACCCTATAGATATGTTGTCTTACACACGTCGACCTAAGTGCGATTTATGATATTTTTTTAATTTTATATCACGTTGATTGTTCTAAAAATTTAATAATTTCGTTGATTATGATACATTTAAGAATATACGCAAGATGCTAATCTCACATGACTTTAATTATTTCAAATATTTGTCTTGAAAGAAAAAGCACAACTCCCCTGCATACAGTAGCCGGCAAACATCTTGAAATTTTACGGCGTACAGTTGCCGGCAAACTTCTTGAAATTCTTTGGCGGAGTGGGGGAATGCGCAGAAGACGAAATTTAGGTCTCGTTGGTGGAAAGGTAGATGCGCAAACTTCCTCCCACTACGCCGTAGAATTTCAAGATGTTTGCCGGCTACTGTACTGGGGGGGAACTTTGCGCATGTACCATTCCACCAACGAGACCCAAATTTTGTCTTCTACACATTCCCCCACTACGCCAAAAAATTTCAAGAAGTTTGCCGGCAACTGTACCTCGCTGCAACAAGAGCATATCTAGGTGGCATGCCTGCAGACTTAGGTTATGTATTTTCTTATTGTTCCCCACGGAAACAATTAAATAACAGGTGCGGTCCGCTGAGTACGCTTCCGAAGCCCCGATGTACTAGCAGGCCGGGAGTGTAGAGCGCAGAAAATTCTCCAAGTCCAAAATCCGTGCCGAGTCGTCGCCTCAGGTGGTAAAAACAAGTCCAATATATCCAAAATCGTAGCCAAGTCCAAATGCAGAAGTCAGTAGAAAATCCAGAGTCCAAATCCAAAGAAGAAAAGCAGGGGTCAAGCAGGGTGTGAAGTGAAACGCAGAATAAATGTTCCAGTAGGCGTACTCGGCAGAGGCTCCCAGCAGAATGAGGCACTCGCCCGCCCGGCGCAGTATTTATACAGTGCGGAAAGCTTCCCCCTGACTCGCGCCGCCGACCAATCAGCGCGCTCGATTCACCGGGCGCTCGGAGCGCAAAATGTCGGCCTCCCGTGCCGATTCGCGGATTAAAATTAAATATTTTAATCGATAGCAAATTAAACGCCACCCCCCCGGGGATTTTAACACATCATCTATACCAATCTATGTCTTGCCCATAGGATGATGTCGTTTACTGGAACCGCAAGAGTGAATTTACCTAGTTATTCAACAAAATATGCCGATTTACTTCGGCATTTTCAAGAATTAATTTACATTTAATTCGGTTAAAAATAGTAAACATGATTTTACGAGATTCTAAGTTATACCATTAGATAGATCTCAACCAAGCGCATTCTTTGGTGATATTTTCAAGTATGTCGGATAGATATTAATTGCGTAATAGGCAGACAAAGTGTGTCACCTCAAACAAAGCGCACTAGCTAACTTTCAGATAAGCAAAAACATATCACTCCCATAGATGTTCACATGAGGAACACAATAAAAAATGTTTCAGCTCGCTGGGATGTCTGTAACGTCCGTAATCAGAGTTCAAAAATATTCGCTTTGGCCCTCGACTCCAGCCGCACGGCGCCACTATGGCGCCGGGTTTTTTCCATTACCCGCGCGGGCTGTATACATACAGGCGGCGCGGTCAAGCGAGTTTATCAGGGCCCACGCGAGATATTTTACTCTCAATTTAAACATTTTTTATTTTAATTTCTACTTTACAATACCACACAAAGGACTCATTTGGCACATTTAAATACTTATGTATTTTTACTTCCTCGCCTCTTCGAGGCAGGACATTTACATAAATTCCATCAAAATAGCGGCCATTCTATGATAGTCCGCGGCGCTCCGCGCGATTTAAAAATGATTTTATTCCCATCGCGCGAGCTTTCCCTGTATATCAAGACCACGAAACATCAATTTTATTCAGTATTACATTTACAAATGTCTTATCTAATTCTTAAATATTTCATTCTTAAATATTTCATTAAATATTTCATCAAACTTAAATATTTCATTTTCTTAAGTATTTCAAATATTTCAACACTTTACAAGATAAGACCAAAAATGCAATTTCTTCGTGGAATTTTTCCAACGCCCTCCGTCGGAGATGTCACATATCGCCGGCTCAGTGCCCGCGCCGACTATCCGCTTGGAGGCGAGGTGGGCCCATACAACGGACCTGAGCCCTCCGTAAGGGCCAACATTCTTGACTTCAGACGGGTCATCATCATCATCACATCGTCACATCAGACGGGTCATCATCATCATCATCATCATCCCGTCGTCATAATTCTACCTGTCCGATACACTTATTTTTGACACGCCAAGCCTAAAAGGTCCGCCATCGCTGATCTAAATCCTGGCAAAAGCCTCAATAATTGACGAACATGTCTGAGAAGATATATGAATGTGAATGAGAGATTCGTCGTGTGTCAGGATAGATGTGACCTTTCTATCCTCACTGCCTATCCCGTGATGTGAAGTAAGTAAAGTAAAAATGTACTTATTAAAAGTGAAAAATATGCCACGATATTATCTGTGCATTAGAATATGGTGACCACGGTACAATAAGGTAGATATCATATTTTTATATCAAAATTCTGAAAAAACTTTTCTCTCTACAGGTGTTAAATAGTGGTAAAATTTCTTAATGGTTTAAAAGATAAAAATGCAACAAAGTTTCAAACAATTCATTTCAGTTTCAACAAATTTTAGAACATTTTTTTAGAACAGCAACTTTGAATTGAATACATATTAATTACATGAATTATATTTAATGCATTAAGAGCCCGAAAATAGGATTATATTAATTTTAATATTCTAAATTATAAAAGTAGATTCATTTTAGTAATAAAATTATCTCACAGGCAGTGAACCAAATTGAAAAATGAATATTCCAAATATTCCATTAAATGTCAGCTGACTTGTTATTTTAAGGACGCAATATAATATTATAATTATATTATATTATTATTAATAATATTATTATTAATATTATATTTACTCAACGAACTCAAAGTAATGAAATCTCGAACTAATTAATACGTATGATATAACTTGGCTTTAAAACCATGTTTATAGTGCTTACACATACCTACTTAATCATGAATTTTTTGTCTCCAAATCCTGAACGTGTTTTTATTGCGATTTTTTTTTATTAGGAATTTACTTGTGGTGCATCAAATTTTTTTGTTAGAATTATACAAATCATTTTAAGTTTAAGGTCATCCCCCTTTTAAATAATAAATACTTAACATTAATATCAGGGCCAACACGTGGGTTGGATTACAGATAACCGATTTTTGAAAGATCAATTCCAGGAGGGGATGAAAATTAGGGTTCCCAATCCCCGAGAATACATCTGTAATACGATTGGAGGTTTCTCTGGCTGTGGAGGGGGTAGGGAGGAGCAAGCAGGGGATGACTAACGAAAGGTGTGTCAGCAGTAAGCGCAGTTGACTCTATTATGATCTATATGTTTTGTATTAATTTACGTATTTGTATATATCTATTTGCTTAGTGAATTTAGCTTAGTCTTAGTGCCTAGATTAACTTTACTTACATACCAAATATCGTTATACTTATTATTAAATGTATGTAAGTATCACGTACAAAAATGTTTAACTTGGAGTTTGCTTAATTGTTTGAAAAATCTTACAATATTTGAAGTAAGAAAACTGTGCGAAAAAATAAGAATCGGAATCGAATCGATTTACCTTATTACTCCAAGCAATACAGCGTCATTTGTAAAAATTCACACGAGAGTGTCCATCACTCCTCGCACCCGCCCAATCTTCGCATCTGATTCAAACCTTTTTTGCCAAATTCCGTATTCTCCTGGCTCCCACTCTCCCGTCACGGCTCCATGTGATATTTGACTATTCCACAATTAGAAAATGCCGCTGAAAGGGACTCGACTTGAATTAAAAGAAGACATTAGGTGTGCGTAATGCAGCGGCCCAGCTGAACACGATTCCGAAGGATACGTTGCAGAAGTGTTTGCCACTACAGCGAAGCCGCTGGAACTACTTTGAAGGAGATTAGAGTAAATAGGTAAAGTGAGTACGAATAAATGTGTTTTTGCAAACCAAAAGTTCGATATTTTTTAAACAAACTACGTTATGTACGATAAATTAATATATCGTCACAGAAATGCTTGGCAGGATTTAGACAAGTCTACAGTCCAACTGTTTAAGTGGCCGCCATATGATTATAATCACAACAAGACGAAGAAAGAAGTATTATTGCATTTTTTGCTGTCTTATTTTCAGGTTCTCGCGTCAGAAATACTCGTACATATTTAATATTAATGAATGAATATTATCTCATATCGGAATCAGAGTACCTATTCGGTCTTTGGATAGTGAATATTCTTAATTTGTAGCTAGAGTTTTCACGAAAATCGTTAAATATCATTCAGTCATTCGAAAGTGTTCTTAGTAGTAAGACGACAACGATAGTTGTTCTGCGACTTCACTTGTGAATTGTAGTACGAAACACTTAATAGACACGGCTTAGCTCTGAACAATACTATGGCTGATTCTTCAAAAAATATTATTTGCGGACCGCCAGAGATCGAGGGTCCTCTGGACATAAGCTACAGCGAGTACCTCTTCAGGCAGTTGAAGCTGCATGGAGATGCCACCGCTCAAGTAGGTTTATAGTTTAATTTCACTATTACCGTTTATTATACATATTAAACAAACAAATTGACATGCAATAATAGTATTACTTATAAGATAAGAGATAGTTTATTTAAACTAGGAATTGAAACACCTGTTCTATAATAGGTTGCCTTCGTTTCTCACTATGAGTTACATACATGGTTATATGTTAAACTATTTCTCAACGCGTATGTTTTCCCTGACAGGTGGCGAGTTGACCATGGCAGGTAGATTCCTGACTATGATATGAGTCTAAAATGTTCAAGTAACCATGGCTTAATATCAATAGTTATGGAGGTATCAAAGTTTGCATTTTTTTTCTCAGTAGTTCTTGTTTATTTTTTTGTAAAAAGTTGAACTATTATAACAAAAATTGAAAAAAGTTATTTTTTACAAGGTTTTTATCATTTTATTTATGAAATATTCATTTGCTTTAATACAAGTCGAATAAAATGATAAAAACCTTTCAAAAATTTAAAAAAGTTATTTTAAACAAGTTTTTTATTATTTTATTTAAGTTGTATTGAAGAAAATGAATTTTTCATAATCGATATAAGTTACTGTAATACTAGTTCAACTTTTTGCAAAAATAAGTCAGAAATATTGAAGAAAAAAATGCAAACTTTGATATTGCATACCACATGGTTGCTTGAACATTTTACACTTATAACATAGTCAGGAATCTACCGGCCAAGTTTCTGCTGCTAGCTCTAGTACACCCTGTAGGTATAATGTTTTATTTTATGTCTAATATTTGAATACTTTGCTTTATTTAACAAAAATCCCATAACTCGTAATTTTTAAAAAGAAAATAATAATTTGGGCATTGCATTCGTTGATCTTCTCTGTGATTATCTATACCTTTAAACTCAATGACTGTGTGTCTGTCTGTTCTCTATACAAATCTACACCGTTTGTCCGATTTGATTCACATATTGCATACTTATGCTTTAGGACCCGGCGGGTAACATAAGCAACCTTTCCCCCTATTCTTCTACCCCTTCCCCTCCCCTGATATATTTTCGATGCAAATCTGTACCTACCGTTTGATTGATCGGACTCAAAATTTGGAAACTTATTCATTTAGACCCGGCGGGTAACATAGGCGTTATTTCCCCCCTTCTCTTTTACCCCTTCCTCTCCCACTGATATATTTTCGATGCAAATCTACATCGCTCGAATCGAACCTTTGTTTCACCCCCACAAATTTATTTTCAACTTAATCCTTAACCCGTGCAACGCCGGGTACGAACAGCTAGTTTTTTTTTATATAAACCTATATATTTTCTTCCAAAAACTTAAAATCTAGATGCTTGTCAGCAAGTTTAAATTTTCATAAACATTCAATCAAATCTTTTAAAACAATATTATTATAATTTATACAGAATTTCAAATGAACAAACAAAAAACTTATTTGACCCCCTTATTCCAAGGATAGCAAACAAAATAATAATTCATCTTTACCGCTATTATATAATAATGTAAATTTTAACGTTTGACAGATGTCTTGACGTCAATTTTGTGTGTTATTAATGTAAAGTCCTTATTATATGAGTTGGTATCGTAATGTTACACAACATTCAACTTACGTAAACCAATTATTTGCCTGACTTTCGGACTTCCATCCACAGCTACTTGTTAGAGATTTTACGAATTGTTTACAATTTTTTTTTAATTTTTCATTTTTTTTCCTTATTTGCAACACCTATGTATCTATATATAATTCTATAAAAAAATTTTGAAAAACTCATTAAGATAAGAATGTTCCAAGGATTTCACGGACACTCAGAATCTTCTGGTTTATGTATTCTGGGGTATTATGCCGTGTTATTACGACTTTTCTGGCATCAGCCCTGATGATGGACCCTGCAATAGAATCCGAAACGTCGGGGGGCAGAAATATCGTAATAACACGGCATAATACCCCAGAAGATTTAAACCAGAAGGCTATAAAGATACCTGGAAAGCAAGTGAAGTCGGCCTTGGAGCTTAATTGATCCGGAACGCTAATCGGCCGTATCTCGAGACAATCTAATTATATATCTAATATATAAATCTATTATTAGTATATATAATACTAAAAATAAATATATAAATCTAATAATAAACAATCTAACAAGGGATTATGCTCTCATGAGATAATTTGGGGACACCACAGAGCTTTCGCAGTCTCAGAGATCCACCGTCACCTGAATCTCGCCTCACTTCACGCCAACTTTGTTACGTTGATAAGTTGGTGTATAATACGCCTAACGTAAATTAGTGGCTGCCATCTTGCGATTGATTGGAACGCGAGATTGCGTGACTTCAAGTATGATCGTCGAAGCGCGAGTACCTACGTTGAATTTGGTATTGACAAATCAAAGTCGATTAGTAGGTATGTATATTCGATCCGTAGGTATGTTCATCTTTGTAAAACGTAGGGGAGAACAGGGTAGTGAGAGCCGTCGGGTAATAAGAGCCATGGTGATTGAACAAAAAGTAGGCACATTCTTGCGATCGTAAACACTCAGCCGCTTCTGTCAACTATCGAGAAACTTCACCTGTCGAACACGAGTCGATATTAAGTCATGCGTTAAGTCGCGAGGGACGGTTGTGTGTTTTTCGATCCACGCTTATAAAAAACTGCTAATTGCGAGCGCCAAGATAAGCATGAAATTATATTCTTATTTTATTATGTTTATGCTTATTACATCCCTAGATTCATTTACTAACAAGTCCAATTGGTTAAATTGTGATTGAAAGTAGAATTACATATTTATATTATTACTTTTCAAAATGGTGGTCAACGGGTAATGGTAGCCTAGCATGGCTAAATGCAATTTGCGACGATGAGTCAGAATATTCAGAAGAGGAAGCTTTATGTGCCATTTGTTTATCCACGGAAAAAAGTGGGGATATATGGTACCGATGCAAAAGTTGCGGAAACTAGGCCCATAAAGAATGTTCTGGCAGTGATAGTCCAGATACTCATATTTGTGCTTTTTGTTTGGATCCGTAAAAATTTGGGCCCTTTGTTTTTCTTTAATAATATCATCTTTATTGGTTTGTTTTGGTTACAAAGTTGATTTTTTTTATATGTTTTACAAATAGTTCTACGTATTAATAACTAAGATTTCATTAAAATTATTTTTAGTTAAATTTTCGGGAAAGAGTAAATATTATGGCTCCAATTTCCCATATAAGCGTTAAATGGACTCTTATTACCCGCATGTGTCGGGTAATGGGAGCGACTGACTTTTTTTGTAAAATTGTTATTATACCTTCATACATGACTTGATTGATTATAAACGTGATTAAAATTTAGTTGGATAATCAATGTAAGAGTTCTTAATTAAAAGTTATAAGAAAGTTAACAAATGTGGTTTTATCACAAATTTCCCGCAATAGGCTCCCATACCTAGAATACGTAATCCTATTAATATACTTTTTGGCTTTTTAAAATATGACTGCTTTGGTGGTCATCTTCTATTTGTCTAATTTTCAAAATATACCTACTGTTGTATGTACCTATCTATAGTTCTTGCTAACTCATAGCATTAACGTTCATGCAAATGTCGAGTATTGCTGCCAAATCTAACACCGTGTATAAAGGTTCTCGACTAAATTTTTGAGACTTTGCTTAGCATATCTCACCTTGTGGACACGATTTATTTAGAGAAAGAGGTACGGCCGTGTACATTAATGAATGTTTTCGCTCTTCCATAGATCTGCAACGCTACCGGGCAGATAGCCACTTATGCGCAGATCTTGCAGAGGAGCGTGAACCTGGCGGTTTCCCTGAGGAAGCTGGGCGTGAAGAAGGGCGATGTCGTCACTATCTCCTCTGAGAACAGATTTGAGTTCACAGTGGCCGCCATCGCCATCATGTTTGCCGGAGCCATCAACTCAACTTTGAATATACTGTACAACAAAGGTAAGATCACTACACTACCGCCTTGTCAAAGCCTGATGTTTTAAGTGGTAGATTTAACAGTCTGTTAAGTTAAGTAATATGATATATCATCATTCATAAAGTTTAAATTGAAGGCATGTTTACTAGAGATGGGTCATTCATGAACGAACTGTTATTTTTGAACTGTTCAGTTCACTTTCACTAATACCCGTTCATCAGTTCAGTAGTCGTAAATTATTTTTGTATTCTTACAGTCGGTACGGAATGTAAGGAAGCTATTTTAATTATAATTCAGTTAACTAATAGTGCAATTCAGTCAAGTTAATTAATTTTTCGAATAAATATGATGTATTAACATTTTAAATAGTTGGTTTTTTAATAGTTGGCATTTTAACATAATAGACTGAATGCAGCCATTTCTGTGGACACGATCTTTCGAGACAGGATTTTTGCGGACGTTGATTATTCCGGACAAAAAAATATAAGAAAGGCCAAAATTAAATTGAATTCGTCTATAAAAAACGAACAGTTAAACATTAAATAATGATATTTAGAGCATTTTGTCCCCTGCTTCTATAAAAAGGAATAGTAAATTTTGTTTGTGATACAAAATACTTTGTACACAGATTCAATGATGGCAGAAAAAAATTCCCTCTGATTTGTTCGTTGTTATTCACCAACAAAGTCATTCGCAAATATGCGCTTAAGATTTATCTTTATTACCCGTTTCATGAACCTAGTACCTAACTTGATCTAACCAAAATATTTTTTTAGTCGGGAATGATCTAAGTATGTCCAAAATTATCAATGTCTGCAAGTATCCTGTCGGGAAAAATCAGTATCCAGTTGATCCAGAAATATTTAAATATGAGTGTACAATAGGCTCACCAGACCAGTGCTCACATACGCAGCTGAGACGTGGGTACTGACCTAGAGGAACGAGTGAGTACTAGATGTTTTTGAAAGGAAAATATTAAGGCGATCTTTGGACCGGTTCTAGACAATGGACTTTGGCTCAGATTCTACAAAAATGAGCTCTATGCTTTGTTTAAGGAGCTAAGCATCACAATTTTTGTTAAATTAAAAAGATATTTCAATTTAATAATTAATAATTTCGTTCTTTGTCTGTCTGTCCGTCTGTCTGTCTTTAGATAATTAGAGTGTGACAAGCAATCAGCGCGCGGCTCAAGCAACACGCAAAGATCAAAATTACATAGTCTTGTCATTTTTATATTATTATATTTAATTTTAGGTTTAAGCGAATAGTCATTAAAAAAAACAAATGGTTTTCTATTCGTGAATTTTCAGCTTCGAAATTCTGCAATTATTATGTCCGTGATTTTTCACGGGTGTACGTCTAGTAAATAAATAAAAAACATGGTATGAATGAATACACAAAATTGTTTTAACCACTATTTCTTATGTTTTAGATGAACTGGTTCATGCGTTAAACCTCTTCAAACCGAAGATGGTATTTTGCTCATCTTTTACGCTGGACAGCGTATTCGAGGCCATCGCTGACGTTCCGTCCGTCAAGAAGCTGGTTGTGATTGGAGAGGAGGCCAGCGAGCCGTTCATGGTACAGCTTGACGACCTCGTGAAGGAGACAGTCGACATACAGACGTTCAAACCGACCGAAGTGGGAATTCACGATCCTCTCGTCATGATGTGTTCCTCCGGGACGACCGGCCTGCCAAAAGGAGTTGTGATCACGCACCACAACCTCTCTGTTTGCAATGGCCATTTAATGTAATCATCAATTTATTATTAGGTTTCTTAAAACCATCGTCGCTTTGATTTTGTTGTTCCTTCCTTCTTGTATCAGTCGTCAGCACCATCGCCAGCTCCCAGCACGATCTTCGCCGCGACCACTTCCTGCACCCGCAAAGCTAACGACCCCAGGCGCACCCAGTCAGCTGTACAGCTATCTACCCAGGTCGAACGGCAATGCACTGACTGTAATTCAATCGAATTAATAAACAATATAAAACTGAGCACGGTTTTCTGTTGATATCGGCTGTCTATCATCCTCTAATACATTGTAAAAAAAGTAACCCATAAAAACCAAGTTTTTATTATACTCCCTTTCTTTGTAAAATATAACAACAAGTAAAGACGAATTAAAACATATAACATAACACTAAACTTACAGTAATTTAATATATTTCTAAAATGTCAGATGTTTTGAGTTTTGATAAGACACTTCATGCTTTGAAGATTAAATTCTAAAAACATTTGTCAGTCAATTTAGATTTTCGACATTCGTAGTGAAGTATCTATTATGTATACCGACGGAGTGATTTAAATTTAGAAAATATTCCGCGACGTTATCGGGCCGCCGTTGCTAGTAAGCAAACTTTTCTAATGATTCCAATTTGAAAAAATCAAAAAAACTTCTAAAAATCCGAAATAATACTATAATTATTAATTTTTTAACAAAAATTTAATAGATCTTCTTGATCGTCGCCACGAGTCTACTTGCCAAGTTTCAGCTCGATTGGATCACGGGAAAAGGGTTAAAAATCGATCCTAAGTTTTTTCACCCGGCAAGCCGGCAAGCAAGCAAGCAGACGCCACAAGTTAATATAAAGGGAGTAAAAAAGACGCGGTACCCCACAAACCTATGTGATCTGTCCTTCAAAGGATAGCGCCTCCTGTGAGGTAGATTCCCAGCTCTCCTTCCATCTTTTGGGAGGTCTTCCGCGGAGGTCGGGTTCCACGAGGCTGATTATGTAGTGCGATATAATGGAGTCTGATCTGCCCATTATCTGCACACGACCATACCAGTCCCTCCTTTGCTGTCTACTCCATCGTACAATGTCCTCAGATCGCATTTCTCTCTTATTCTATTCAAATCAAATCAGTGTTTCATTTGCCTTCCAAAGCCACGTCTCGTGACTATACGTTTCTTTGGAATATAAATAAATTGTAAACATAAAGATTCCCTTCCTCGCGAGTTATAACAAAAATTGATTTTTTTTCAGGGATGGTGCGTCGACGTTAAAGACGCCCGAGAGTCAAAAATGCCTGATGACGATTATACCGTGGTTCCACTCGTACGGC
This sequence comes from Agrypnia vestita, assembly GCA_016648135.1. Classification (NCBI taxonomy): domain Eukaryota; kingdom Metazoa; phylum Arthropoda; class Insecta; order Trichoptera; family Phryganeidae; genus Agrypnia; species Agrypnia vestita. Next base: position 51,797 of record JADDOH010007002.1, on the reverse strand, counting down.
TTTTTAACTCATTTAGTATTTCTAAATTTAAAATTAAAATACGTATTTTTGGTCAGATTTGAAGAGGAACCTTTTCTCAAGGCTATTCAAGACTACAAGGTAGGTTTTTTGTCGAAATATTTCAGGGCTGTCATTTAAATTTATTCGAGCTTATATTTTTCAAGAATTTTTTGTTCGTTATCTTCACACGGGGATTCAGTGAAAACACTCATGTTCATTCAATCTTACGAGTATTTATTTAAAATTATTCAATTATCCCATCCCATCCTATCTCAAATTATAATAATTTCGTTGTCTGTCTGTCCGTCCGCCTGTCTGTTCCCGTAACTTTGTGTAACGTCCGTAATTTCGCACGAATTTACGATTAAAAATACGAAATTTTTTACGGCCGGAGATAGGGCTTGAACCCCGGACGAGCGAACTGTAACGCGGAGACCTACACGAACGCATGTGCGGGACCCTTAAAAAATAGACTACATAAAGAAGTTAGCAAAGATGCGAACCATTTTTAAAAAAATATTTTTTTATACAGCGCACAATATATTTTCAAAAATATATTTTCTTTAGGTACACAAAATGCTTTAAATATTTTCTCCGCAGTTGATGGCATCTCTTGCTTGGTGTAGTGGTAAGATATCCGGCTCCCACCCAGGGGACTCGGGTTCGATTCCCGGTACCAGATTTTTAAATTTTTTATTATTTTAATATGATGTCTATTTTATTTATAATATTAATTTATTCATTATGTAGTTGCGTTAGTTTTACGCACGCAAAATCACCAGGGTTTTAAAGAGTAGGTGCCATTAACTGCCGGGGAAAAAGGTTTTTAAATATTTTCATTAAAGTCATTATTCATGGGTGTTGACTATAAATAAGTAGATAAATATTCTTTAGGAACCGACATGTAAAAGTACCGTCATTTTTGACGGTTCACATCTGGTATTTATTCAACTTGGAATCTTTTGTTTTTCCTAAAAATTATATTTTTCTTTTTTTGTTTATTTAATGTTGTTTTTTTTTCTTCGTTATGAATAAATGAACTTTTTTAATAAAAAAATTACTGATAATAATATACTCTCAAATTCATATATTATATGTAAATAAATACAGAATTTTTCACACTTTAGTAGATCATAGAAATCTTAAAATTTTATGCACTTTAATATTATTTATTTAAAAAAAATAGAGATGTGAACACGGTGTACGTGTCACATCAATTGACCTACTACCTACCTTTACTACTTTCAAATTAATCTAAACGCTTGTGCTTGAAAATAGGACTAATAAAGGACCTGGAATGGGCTCGAACCAGCGATCACTGGATCACTAAGCGAGAGTCATAAGCACTACACTAACAACGTACACTTATATAATAATGTATTATTTTATATTTATAAGTAAATAAAATAATATTAATTATTATTCCTTTATATTTAAGAACTGTGATCTTGTTGGTGCAAACTAGAATTTGTTTATAATTTGTTTTCGCCTTTCTCATAATCTTGTCTAAGCTTTCCTTTCTGACTTCTTCCCTTCATTTTATTTCTAAGGTGTGAACTGTGCTTAAAAATGTGTTCTTTCCTTTTTCCCATTTGCTTTTCAACGGTGCTTTCTATTTCCATTCATCTCAAATAATAATGATTATTACGTTGTTTATTTCATATTATGTAAATAATTTAATTTCCAGTAATATTTTATTAGTTTTGTTCGTTTAAAATGAAGTTTATATTTTGTTGACAGGTAACTTTTACTATGTTAGTACCACCACTGATGGTATTCCTGGCCAAGCACCCCCTGGTGGATAAATACGACCTGTCGTCTCTGGAGGAGATCTGGTGCGCGGCGGCGCCCCTCTCCAAGGAGCTGCAGCAGATGGTCACCAAGAGGATTGGGGTGAAGTGCATCAAGCAAGGATACGGAATGACCGAAACCACTCTGGGCGTTACCCTCGGCGATGTTGGCTCAGCACATAAACATGGCTCCTGCGGGAAGGCTGTACCAGGAATAAAGATTAAGGTAAAAAGTGCCATTTCTATATATACCTATGCAGGTATACGTGTTATACATGTATATATATCTACATAATATATAAATATATTCCTATATGCATTTTACTTTCTAATTTATATACTATTTATCTTTCAGTATTGTGCCACTGCTATGTATTTGCTATTCACTTCATATTTTTTTCCTTGTTTGTATATCTTGGGCAATTACTATGTATTGTTTAAAGTATACGTTACCTTACTGTTTGTAAAAGCCCTGAAGTAAATAATGTTTTGTTTAATTTTTGTATATTTATTATATAAATTATTTATTAGTTATTTTTATTTTCTCTTTCTCTATATATGTCTTCTTTATTTACTGCACGTGTGGAATTATTTATATAATTTTTATACTTGGGTATATGGTGGACCAGTTCTTGTACACTCAACCTGGTTACCCTGGAATAAAACTTCATATATTATTATTACAATTATTGTAATAATAATATATGAAGAACCCTTCCCCTCCGCTTATATATTTTCGATGCAAATCTATACCGTTCGAATCGAACCTTTGTTTACCCTCACAAATTTATTTTAAACTTAATCCTTAACCCTTGCAACGCCGGGTAAGGACAGCTAGTTAATAATATTCTTCATTGCACAGTGATCGTATACAGTAGTTAATATCGCGCTGACATTTAAACATTATGGACATCCCTAGACCAACTCCGTCAATGTGCGTCTATGTTCACAGTAATTCGTGTGGTAGTTTTGTGTAGCAGATATTTTGGTTTGTAACTAGTCTAAATTTATAGTAGATGTCTATTTCGCGGACTGAGAAGATCGCATTGATAATTGATACTAGCGGCGAATGACATAAGCGTGCTCATAATAAGCAAGCCTGTTCACACATGCTCAAAAGATACCCCTTCTCATGGTGAATGACATTAGCATGCTCATAAATCAACCGGCGGTTGATTTTGAGCATGCCACTAATGAGCATGCTCATTACTAGCAATGTGAGAACTCACATGCCACTAATAAGCAAGGACTAAAGAAGGTCAATACTGCGCATGCTCACGTGCCACTAATAAGCATGTGTATCAGTAGTATCAGTAGGTACATTTATTATAGGAATCACGAATATCTGTGGAATACTCGGTCACCGCTATGTAAAAATAATTTAGCAAGAAATAATGTTTATGAAACTTTTTTAAAGACATGAATGATTCAAATCTTACTATAAAAATTGAATAACATAAATACACTGCCTTAACACGATACTATGCCTATTTTTTATTCTTCATTTCAGTCAATATTCACGAGAGATATTTGCATTATTGTAGGTTGCAGATATAAGGACAGGGGAGGCGCTGGGGCCCAACAAAGAGGGAGAATTGTGCTTCAAGGGCCCTACAATCATGGCCGGCTACATTGGCGATGAAGCTGCCACGAAAGGAGTCTTTGATTCGGAAGGATGGATGCATTCTGGAGACATTGGCTTTTATGATGAAGATCATTGTTTCTACATTGTCGATAGACTTAAAGAACTTATTAAATACAAAGCTTTCCAGGTAAAAATATTATATTACATTTCTAAAAATTGTATTTTAAATTCAACAGAAATAATTTACTACAATAATTAGTAACAATTTCATAAAAAAATGTTAATCAATTAGATAGATATATTTGGGATCACCGGGATATGAATCCATTTCTACTTGGAACAGCAAAAACCATTTAAAATTACGAAAATTGAGACCTATGAGTATATTTACGTTTGACTTGTGTAAATAATACACCTACTAGCTATAATCTCTATGATGACGGACATATTATTTTTGAATTTCAACTTTACGTTACATACATTTACATTGAAATAGTATACGTAGATTTCGCAGCTGGTAATGATACCTATATTTTTAAAATAAAGGTATATGTTTGTATACTATTTCTCGAGAAGGATTATATATGTCTCTAGCATAGTCCCTTCAAATATATGGAAGGTTTTAATTTGGAACATATATATATATATATATATATATATATATATATATACATATACGATGGGATTGGTGAACGTGTATGCATTGTGTAGAGTGATTACTTAAACCAACCCATACAGGTGGTAAGCCCTAGGCCATCGTATAAATGACGTCTGTACACGTTTCCCATTTAAATAGCTTTGTCTCTGTGAGACTTCTATAAATTATCTTAACTGATGTATAATCGCCAGATTTAGGATATTTTTTAAGTATTGCATGTAATTAAAGTGTAATTACATCACTGATCAGTTATATTATGTGTAGGTCCCTCCTGCAGAATTAGAGGCTCTAATCTTGCAGCACCCCGCGGTTAAGGACGTCGGGGTGGTCGGGCTTCCTGACGAGGTGGCCGGGGAACTTCCCCTCGCTTTTGTAGTCAGACAATCAGGGTCCAATGCAACTGGGAAAGACATCGTGGACTTCGTCGCCAAGAGAGTATCATCTCCAAAACGTTTACGGGGCGGAGTAATATTCATCGATGAAATTCCCAAAAACCCCAGTGGAAAAATTCTCAGAAGAGAATTAAGGGATTTGTTGAAAATAAAAACTAAATCAATGTTATGATAGAATAAATGTAACGAGGTACATGAATGCCGAATAATTGTTATGCATTGTATAATATCTTTATTTTGAATATTTAATGCAAGTACATTGTGGTTGTATATTTTTAATAAAATTTATAATAAACTTTGTTTTTACTAAAGTTTACTAAATTTAACCACCAATCCTATACTAAAAGTGTTCTTAATAATTTCCGATACTTGTCATTTTCCCACAAATCTCGCAATATATTTTTTTACAATGATGTAATAGAATTATTATTTTTAATTAATAAGAATATTAACACTTTATATTAACTATTACATTGTTGAATTACCAATATGTTTTGGGGCCAACGGTCCCTTCATTTTGTACATAAATACCTACTAAGAATTAAAAATCGAAGTAGAAATAGGTATTGTCATCAAAATCAAAAAATAAATTTATTTGAGATGAATAACTAATTAAGAACAAATGTGAAAACAAATTTAAAAGGTAACTATTTGCAAAAAGAATCTGTTTATTTTTTATATTTAATTTGTAATAAACACTTTCTAATTTAAACATTTCTAATTTACCCAATCCTATGTTATTTGTATGTTGTATGAAAATTTGCAGATCCTTATTAATATCAAAATGATGGTTTACTTCCAAAAGATGAATAGCAAATTCAGAATATAAGTTATTTTTATTTTTTATTTATTTTACCCTTCAACAGGCCAAGAGGTCCAAGTACAGAAACGAAACACAACACAAAACACGCAGCGAAAGGGATTGATTAGATATATAAACTAAGTTTTTATATAACTAATTAACCAACTGACCATCACGCCGTAGGCAGAGAGAAATGAATGGCATATTCTTCTATCTTGGCACACCACTTTTGCTTCGGCTACATTCATACATATTCTCATACGTGTTCTATGGTTGTTGAGGCTTTTAACAGGGCCATCCTACAATACTTATAGTATCTGATCGTGCCAGGTCTTTCGCGGACATTTAATATTTAGGAATTAAATGTATATTGTTTCTATAAACAATAAACATTTAATTGCTAAATATTAATAGCAGTTAATAATAAATTTTATTGATTATTGCATTCAAATTGAATTCTAATACATTACTACTACATTAAATTTACCACAAGAAATATTTTTAAATGTTTTTCGTATATCTTAATAATCATATTCTAGAACAGTAAAAAAAACATGTTTTAACAAATAGGTTTAAGAGAGACTTAATTCGCTTTTTAAGAAACATGTATTAATATTAGAGATAAAACGGATATCCTTTAACTATCCGGCCAGACAATAAAAATAGGCCGGATACCGGATAGTACCTCAATTGCGAAAATTTCACAAAATTATCGCTAATAAATTGATAAAGGAAAGTTCTTGCAGGCAAATAAAACCTACGCAATCATAGAAAATTGTTTATTATTTATTTAATCAACAAATTTGTTAGTATTCAAAATTAACCAATGGCAAATTAAGATAGATGAACACTAGTTCATCTTCATTTTGTGGGACTAAGTAATTGCTCTTGTTTTAGTAAACATGATCGGCTTCAGAAAATAGTCTTTCGCTCTATGCGCTGATACAAGGAGCTGAAAACTAAATTCTGGCAAAGTTTTTCAAATTTGGATACTGTTTTGAATTAGCTGACCACCAAATATAATGGTCGCGACTACCATCGATTCGAACTCTCTTCAAATAATAGTCAATCTCGCTTGCAATTACGTTGTTTTCTTGATCCTGAAACTAACTATTATTTTCATTTGCCAAAACAATCCCGAAATGTATCGTGAGCTTGATCCGTTGATCATTTGATCAGTAACAGTCTCGTCACTTCTGTTTCTCTTAGCAGGCTTAGAAGATGGCGATAAACTTCCACTATTGGAAGATTCATTGCAAGACATTTTTATAAATTCCAACAAGATTTTCTGTCGGGCTCTTTCTGATGATATCTGATTTTCAAGTTAATAAAATCATGAAGTCTTATTATTTTTCTTCTGACAGAAAGCACTAAGTCATATCATGCTTTCTGCTAGAAGGATTTTTGCCACTAGATAGTGCAGTAGATCATTATTCAAACTAAGCAGTCAACTGATCTAATGTAAAGAAAGAGTATGGAAAATAGTCAATGAGATAATTGATAAAAAACAATCAAAAAAAGAAAATATAATTATCCTCTCACACGAAAACACTAAGATAAACTGCTCTGAAAATCCCCATGAAGCGGCAGATATTTTTAATAATTTCTTTGCCAACATCGGTAAAAATTTGGCAAAAAAAATTACAAATCTACAGATCACTGACACATCAATTCCAAAAACAACATATACAGAGAATAAATTTGAAAAATTCTTACCTACCACGATTGAAGAAATTTAACAAATTATTACATCTTTAAAAAGTGGATCAGTACCAGGCTATGACGGATACACGAGTAATATCTTAAAATTTATCAGAAAACAAATATCTAAACCTCTAACGCATATAATAAACCTAAGTATAGAAACTGGAATTTTTCCGTCAAACTATAAACGAGCCATTATCTCTCCTATATTTAAATCGGGCAATCCGGAGGAAACTACTAACTACAGACCAATATCTCTTATATCAAATTTTGGAAAAATATAGAAAAAATCGTTAAAAAAAGAATATTTCACTTTCTCAAAATAAACAAAATAATCCATAATAACCAATTTGGTTTCATGGAAAATAAAAATACGCAAGAGGCAATAGCTCAATTAACAAATACTGTCCAAGAATCGCTAGACAAATCTTTTAAATGTATTGGTATTTTCGTGGACCTAAGAAAGGCTTTTGACAGTGTCTCACATAATAAACTAATATTAAAATTAAAATCTGTTGGTATAAAAGGTACAGCTCAAAGCTGGTTTCAAAGTTATCGACATGAAAGACAAAAATGTGTAAAAATTAATGAAACTCTAAGCCAACCCCTAACCAGCGACTTCGGTATACCCCAGGGGACAGTTCTAGGCCCATTGCTATTTATAATTTACGTTAACGATATCTTCAACCTAAAACTGAACGGAAAAATAATATCATACGCTGACGATACTGCGATCATCACGAAAGGAAGCGACTGGGACACAGTTATTAACAAGCGAACAATGACATAAATACGCTAAAATTATGGTTTGACAACAACTTACTCTCCTTAAATTCCGACAAAACTTTATTCCTTTTTCAATAAAAAAACCGACAATCCCTTCAAATTTACAAATTATTGTACATGACACCAACTGCAAAAAACTAACTGCAATGACAAATGCTCAACCCTAGAATCTAAAAGAGAACTAAAATACCTTGGTGTAATAATAGACCAACACCTAAAATGGCACAGCCACATTACCGAGTTGGTCAAAAGAATAAGGAAATGCATATATGTATATATGTTCATAAGATTGCGTAACACACTAACCATAGATTATTTAAAAATGGTTTATTACGCTTCTGTCCATGCACTACTCTAATATGGAATCATTGGATGGGGAGGGGCGTATAATAACATCATAAACACAGTGAAAGTAATCCAAAGATCAATTATAAAAGTAATATTAAAAAAAAGAAAAACCTTCTCTACACAATTACTTTTCTCTAAATTCCAAGTTCCAAAATTAGAGAATGTTTACAAAAAAACGTCAATTATACAACTAATTAAAGAAAACATAACTGCTAAATTTAAAAAAAACACATCATTAAGATTCAATAATAATTTTAAAATCCCAAAATATAATACCAAACTGTGTCAACAAAACTACATATACTTGGGCATAAAAAACTTCAATAACCTACCTACAGATATTAAGAAAATCGATGACTTACAACAATTAAAGAAAAAAATAAACCAACACTTTAGATCGATACAATTTGACAATGCATAACAAGACATATAGCTAAGGAACAAATAAGCCAAATTCAAAATAAACTAATAAAGTGTAAGCCCCTCACCAAGAACATGAGCTATCTCATTTTTGGAGAGGCAAAGCAATAAAATAAAATGTATCTAAGTAGATTGTAAAAGACAAATGTATTATGATTTAAATGTAGTTTTAATATTAAATAAAAAAAATAAAATAAAAAAAAATAAAAAAAATATGAGTATACAGTAATGTACCGTTTACCATATTAAAAAATTAAGTATGTTATATTTACATTTTACTTGCACATTTTTTGTACCTGTTTTACCTGTTATCTGCCAAAATCCCCCGAACCCAAATGTCGTAATATCCAAACCTTTTTACTTAATAAAGTGTACACGTAGAGAAAATATTTCAGGTTTGATACTATAACGTAAGTCTGGCGGTCGCTGGCTCTTAGTCTATATATCCTATTTTGCGTTTTATATTACGAAAAAGCCCAATTCAGGGGGTGTATTATTCATAAATAAATGGGAAGTTTTTTGCTAAGACTGGCAGCTGAAATGAAAGATAATTCTTCAAGTACGAATCTGCGCAGCAAAATTAATATTTTATAAGCGGGAGAATCAATTTAATTTTGGATCAGTTTATGAAAGCGTAGAAGATCGTTAACATTTTTCCGTATTGAAGTATAAAGCAAATAGTTTTCATAATTTTCTACGATGTTTTTTTTGAAAGCAATATTGTTTTTGAAGTTAAAACATTGCGCCGTAGATCTTCTCCATTCTTGCTTCATCGCAGTGGTACTATTTTTTTCATATTTATATAGTTTTAATTCTTTTATAATGAGTCTTGATATACATTTTTAATTCGTTCCTCAGTTTAAGAGGAATACTTTTTAAGGAAAAATTTTTATACCCTAATGGCTTACACATTTTTTATTTCACTACTTTCCTACCCAAGCTAACGAGAATTTTCGATTACCATATTAATGGGTTTTTAAAGAAATGCACTGAAAAAATATGTTTAATTTAATTTTGTGTGCAAACTAGTTGTGATGAATCATCAAGTTAATTTTTTTTTGCTGAGAAATATTATTTATTTGTTATTTTGTGTTATAACCTACCTAATGTTTTTGTATCTTTAAATTAATTAGTCATATCTTTCAGTTTTTTAAATTTTGATTTCATTTTAACAAATTGATTTTAAATTACAATGTACTAGTCTTTTTGTAAACTAATAGGTATGTCTTCCTGTAACTAATATGCAAAATCGCTAAAGGCATTTAAATAAATAAATAAATATTCTAGTGAATTGCTGAGACACTAGTAGGCATAAATTATGAAACATGTAGGTGTTTTGTTTAAGAGGTATTTTCGATAGAAGTAGGAAGACTGCAGGAAATATCCTAAACGCTACTTCGTATGCAATAATTTCTAATAGGAATTTTCTAACTGAGATAAGACCAGCAATACACAAAGGAATTCTGGTATCAGAACTGTATAAAATAAAAAACATGTATAAAAGTTAATACTGAAACTGGCATAAAAAGAACGAAAGTAGACTGAATGCAGTGAAAATGAGATCATTTGAGCGCACGTGTTGTAAATCCGTTTATTGTAAAGAATTAACAAATCAGAAAATAATGTTACGCTCATCTCAGCATAATGAACAGGATTCATTAGTGGATGGAATAGCTTTTTGGTGTGATGGTTATAGCTCTCGTCTAGTCATCCAGTGTTCTGTAGTTCGAGCCCTATCCCAGAACACTAGCAAGATAGTCCTTTTTTCATAGCACAAACATTTATTTTAGTTTAAAAATAATAAGATTATTGGCGCGATCCGTATTCCGTTTCTATACGCATTCGAATCTCTATTTTAAAAAATAAATCAAAGAGGGTTGCTCAATTGGTTAGCTTCGATAGCGTTGTCCTTGAAACATACGCACCTCACACTTGAGGTGATATCTGATGGAACTTGTTGATTTACAATATAATTTTTAATAGTATATTTCACAACTTTTCTAATTTCTCAACCACAAAGAGCGTATTATGTAACGTTTTTTATTCCAAATGTTTGTTTGTTTTTTTTTATTAGACAATTTTAGTTAAGTACATTCGAATATTTGAATCTGATTATCATATTAATTAATAGTTGTTACAATACAAAGAGGTTATACGTACCACCTCTCTAAGAAAACAGAACTGTAAGTGCTTAGAGAGGGAGTTCGCTTACAATGTAATACAATCTATAACAAATATGTTTGAAGTACAATAAAATATTTTCTTAAAGTTTCAAAAATATACTGTAAAAAATACATATGAAGTGATAATGATATATACAACAATAAATAAGAAACATAATATAATATAATAATATATAAGGAAGTTAATTAGCAGTTCTTTTTATATATTGTTTTAATTCACTTTTGAATGATTATGATTTATTTTAAGTATTGCAGGTAGTTATTTAAAATTAAAAAAAAAAAAATAGTGTTTTTTCGCAGGGTTGTTGAAATTTAACAATCATCTTGAATTTCTAGAATTTCGTGTGCCCAATTTTTGGTTTTCTTTAAATATTTGCAATCATCACCTGTTAATAATATGTTTGTTAAAAAAATAATTGATCAAGCTAAATTAAAGTGAAAAAATCATTTTCAATTTTTGTTTTATTTTCATTTTATTTGGTTCGTATTGAAACGAATGAACTTTTTGTTATACATTTATCTTCCTGTAATGTAAACGTTTTGCATATAATATATTTTTTTTTACATGTAAATATTTTATTTATTTACGTTTTTTTATATAAACATAGTTTTGACATATTAAATAAGCCAAAAATATTTTTAAAAAATGCACATTTCGATATCGCCTATTTCCATAACTGACGATAATCGATTATGGTTGCTTTAACGTTTTTGACTCATAAACAAGGCGGGAACACACCTGTGAAGTATTTTAGAATAGTTATATTGCTGATTGTATATTGTTAAAAAATATAATTTCTCATCATTCCATAAAAAGAATGCGAGGAAGATTTTTATTTTTTATTATATTTATTTATTTCTATTTAATTTTAAGTATAAAATTTTGTTTGGACTGTGCCTGTCTCACTAGAAATATCTGTGTTGAGACAGGCATAGTTTACAATATTGTGTAGATTCAAAACATAGTAAATAGATAATAAAGTGTTTAAAGTAACATAATAGAAAATATATCATATATATGAGGTTATATTGTGTTAGTGTGTTTGTGTAAGTGTGCCTTTTTTATATCTCCCCTCGTTTCGGATCCACTGTTTTATTTTGTATTTTGTTAGGGTTGTAAATTGTGGTTAGCCCGGATTGTTTTAATTTTTCAAGCATGCAATTATGTAATTTGGGTCCAAAATAGTTATAGCTCCTTTTTACATTTTACGTTATATACGTGATATGTAACCTTGGGATTTGTAGATTGAGTTTGTTTGACCGTGTGGTAATTATTGTTTGAGTTGGTTTAAACTGTGTATTTTTGTGTTTGTATGTGTATTTAAGAGTAGTATTCGCATTAATTTGTTTTATATCGAATACATCGAAATTGTTGGATATTTCATCTGTCCTTGTTAAAATTAAGGTTTTGAGGATTACTATTATAGCAATTTTTAGAGTTGCAATAATTGGATTGAGTGCACTAATAGTTGCTCCTCCCCATGCAATTATGCCGTGTTCTATAATTGATTGGCAGATTGCGAAGTATATCATTTTTAGGAGTTTAATGCTGAGAAAGTTTCTAATATTGACTTGTATTCTATTGTTGACCGAATTTAGTTCTCATCTTTGGTGCGTGCCAATAAATTTCGATTGTTCCATCTCTGCCACTGTAGCCTGAGGAAATAGTCATCGGCGTCTTGTCATAGGGATGGGTTAAAAATATCGATATTTATCGTCGATATATTTTTTCGCGATATATCGAATATATATTTTTTTGGTATATAGATATTTTTTTCTGGGATAATCGATATTTTTTTCTTGGGCGACTTTTTTAGTTTTGGTCATTTTTTCGGCGACCTTTTTTTGGGTATCTTTTTCAGTTTTTTTTTGGCGACCTTTATTTGGTCATCGATATTTTTTCTCGGATAATCGATATATTTTTCCGGTGACCTTTTTTTTTGTTTTGGTCGCCAAAAGCTTATTTCCCTTACATTTTTGAAAAAATAATATCGATAAATATCGATATATCGATATATTTTTCGCAATGTACATCGATTATTTTCGATACTTTTTAAAAATATCGATTCGATATATATGGATATTTTTTTTTCATTTACCCATCCCTATCTTGTCGTGTTGCAGGCTGAAGCTGGCGGGGAGCCTGGCGCTGGCAAGCAGCGGGGAGGCGCCGCTCCTGGGGCCGCCGCCCCCCAACCCTTCCAACCACCTCTCGCTGACGGAGGAGAGGTAACGACCCCCACTCACCTGCTGTCTCTTTCTGCACAACCCTCCATAGAAACTCACCCATCATAAAATAACTTGTCATCCTTGTTAACCTGATTCTGATACTCTAGAAACTTGAATAATAAAATACAAAATTATTATAGGCATGATGACAGTAAAAAATTAAGAAATAAGTGATTTTAGAGAAGAAAATATTTTAAACGGATTCTAAAAAAAAGTAACTCATAAAAACCAAGTTTTTTCAATACTCGTTTTCGCTTTGAATCAGGTTTCGTGTCCTATACACGCGTCGGGATAATTACTAATATAGAATGATTCCCATTATAAAAAAACATTAAAATTTCGAAAAATCTTTAATAATCAATTTTTTTAACAAAAATTTTTTTAGATCATTTTTATTTTCGCCACGAGTCTGTCTGCTAAGTTTCACCTCGATTCGATCACAGGAAAAGGGTTAAAAATCGATCCAAAGTTTTTGCGTCAGACAAGCAACCAGACGCTACGAGTTAAAGGACAGGGAGTAAAAATGATCCAGTTTTAATATACACATTGAGATTAATAAGATTTTCAATAAAATAAAAGTAAAAAGCAATCGGCTATTTTAACTGAACCACCGACCAGAGCGAATGACGTCACGCCTATGTAACCATTATCGTGTTTCTTGAACTGTTGTCATAGACACAATGTTTACTAAGGGACGTCTCGTAGACGCCATGACACCTGCGAGCATTTTCGCGTGAAATTAAAAATAACAAGTATTTATTTTATATTTTGACAATCCTAATTAATTATGGGAGTTGACTATTAAACCAAACTCTGTGTTCTTAAAGCCTTATTAAAAAAGAAAATTAATATAAAAAAAACTAAAATTTTGCACACATTCTTTATAATTAATAATAAATAACTGTTCGTACCCGGCGTTGCTCATGTTAGAGATTTAGTCGAAAATAAGTTTGTGGGGGGACAAAAAAGTTCTATTGATTTGAAAAGTCTCTTATAAAAACAATGGATGGGATTTCCAGGGAGGAAACTTCGTCTGTTTTGCCCACCAGGTCCTAAAGAATAAGTACAGTAAAACCCCGTTAATGCGAACCCCAAAATATTAATTTCATAGTAAATTAACCCCGATAATTCGAAAACCACGGTTATTCGTAATTCGAAATAATTTTTGGTCCCTTGCGCCACAAATCAATGCACTTTAGTTCATAAAATTCTATTTTTTTTGGAAATTTTAAAAACATATTTCAATTTTTTTCACAAGTGAAAAGAACAAATATGTTCATACAAATTATGTAGATGAAAACGCAATTATTTACGTAAAAACTTAGCGTATTACTGAAATAATGTTATTTTCGGTAATAGTAGACGTGTACCTACATTATAGAAGGATATTTCAAAATCTGTCATAATGCCCATTAAACTCACCCAATTTAATAACAATCGCGAATAATCTCTACAACTTTAATGCGAAATCCATCAATAATTTATATTATACACTAAAAAATCATGGAACATAAGATGGTTCGCGTCTTTGCTAATCCTAGTATATATCGTATATATTTTTGTCTTCTATGTCGCGCTGTTAAATAAATAACAACAATATCCCCACAAAAGGTTATTTTTGTGTTACTTCAAGAATATTATACTAGTTTCTCCATATTTCTAGTAGTTTCTTCATATTAATAGTGATATGAAAATAGTCCAGTTGATTATAGCTTCACGTGGACTGTTCGAGAGACTTTGACAACGTGCAGTGAGACTCTCATGACAACAAAATCACTGGACACAAGATTACTTACTCATTTATTTTGTATCTGTATTACCAGTTTTCTGCCAAAATCCCCCGAACTCAAATATCATAATATCCAAACCTTTTCACGTACTAAAGTGTACATCTAGAGAAAATATTTCAGGTTTGCGGTCGCCGGCTCCCGGTCTACTAACCCGGCATAATTTTCGCAGTCGAATATCTCAAGTTTATCAATTAGCGCCGGGACCTCTTTGGCTTTTTACCGAAAACTTCGAGGTACACAAATCCGGGGAAGTTGCCTTTCTAACCGCCCGGGGCCTTGTTCCAGAGATCGGCAGATGCCCCCTCCAGCAGAAAGCAACCTCTGCCCCTGCGAAACTCACCACCCCACCGGTTATCGAGTTTTGCAATCGCTCCCGATGCCGAAACCTCTTTCATCGGTTCTTGACGTGACCGCTTGATTCCGTGCAAAGAGAGCCATCTCTGAAACTTTTGCTAACAAACAAGCTGTTTATAAAACTGGGTACCTACTGAGTTTCGTTGAAAAGCAATTTACAAAATTTAAATGCAGAATTTAAATGAACACCAAATTAAACATAATACATAACCGTTACTAGTACTATAATTAACACTAAATTTAATATAATACAAACCGTGGAGTTATTTTGAAACAACTATAGTTTCTACGGCAGTCTATTACATTATCTGATGTAATCAATAATTTTCATTTTAATTAATTTAATTTATTTATTTATTAAGGAATTTTCAATCAATCAATTAGCCCTTTATCCTGAACTTAGATTTTTGTGTAAGATAAAATGCTTTCCCTGTTTAAAGAATATCTCTAAGTTCAGTGTGCCTTTTGGCAAAGGCCTTCTCCAACAATTTCCATTGAGTTCTATCCCTGGCGACCCTTCTCCAGAAAGGGCCTGCTGTTAATTTTAGTTCATCCTCCCATCTCTTGGGCTGTCTTCCCCTTTTCCTTTTCCCATCTCTGGGGTACCAGCATGTAACAATTTTACTCCACTTTTCCTGAGTGCTCCTTAGCATATGGCCTGTCCATCTCCATTTCAGTTGGTCTATCTTCGTTAGTACATCCATAACCTTCGTTTTGGCTCTTATAAAGGTGCTTTGTTTCTTTTCTTGCTTCTTGATACCTGTCATGCTTCTCTCCATCGCTATTTGGCATCCTTGCAGCATGCTGCAAGGATGCCAAAGAGCGATTAAGGAATTTTAACAGTTTTTAAACATTATAACGTATGAGCAATGTTTATAATACATAGACTAATAAAAAGATTCACAGATAATTAAAGCAAAGCGAATAAAGGACGATGTTGGATTCGTCAATATTTTTAAATTAATTAATAAATAGTAAAATTATGGAATTGGTGAACGTTGCGTTGTGTAGAGTGATCACTCAAGCCAGCTTATACAGGTTGTTGTTGTAGCCGGGCCTCGTGATCGAGGATCCCCTCGCCATTCTAACTCAGTTGTTGCTGCGCCTCTCATGAGCTTTTCGATGGGAAAATAGCCCTGTTCGAGAGGCACACTCTCTCCCGCATACTTCACAAATGAAGCGGTCAGGTTGCGTTGGTCGGTCACGTTCACACATGTTTGCGGCTCGCTGCTATCGTAAAAAAGACTTCCATATATGTTTCTCTTATAAATAGCTACGTTTCTATGAGACTTCTATAATTTATCTTAATTATATTATTAGAACTAAAGAAAAGAAAATGAATATCAAAAGTATATTAAGGAGGTAATTAATAACTTACCTTAATACAATGCTATCAACCTATTCGGATAGGGGGTGGGTCATGTATTGGGGAAGGATTTTAAGGTCATTAGGGTAACGAGACAAATGAAAGGGAAGTGTTGTGGAATGTTAGCATAAAAAAAATTTTTTTTTGGATTTCAACGATTCTCAAATCGTTCATTATTAATTTTTTACTAGATACACAGAAAAACTATTGCATTTGATGCATATCAAAACAATGGTTGATATCAATTACATGGTTTACGAAGTCCGAGAATTACTTTTTAAACATCTATGACGTTTTTCTTATTCCTGAACTTTGGTTTCTTGTGATTTGGTCTACGAATTTAGAATCGCAATCTCCACAAGTCATTTCGTGTATTCCATTTTTATCTAATATTATATGTTAACATAGGCCTTAACCATTTTTTCCAAATAAAGAGGACAAAATAAAAAAATGCAAAAAAGGTCAATAATGATTTTTATTCTAATTTCTTCCGTACGTTCTACAAGTTTTTCAAGACATAAAAACCTCTGGTCTTTATTCGAAAAATTCGCAAGAGAAGTCGAAATTGCTCACTTTTGTCCACTTGATATTTCATTCATTCGAAGCATTTTGATTCAATTAATTAATATATATATATATATAAATTAAAATCAATTACTACATTTTGTTGAGCTAAACATTTTTCCAATTTGTTTAACTCTTGGCACGTATACTATATTACGGAGTACGTTCATATAAACGGAGAATGAAATGAATCAATGATTAGTGTTAAGAATCCATAAAAGACACGGTGCCCCACAATCTTAAATTTAAATTAAACACTACAATACCATAAACTAAACCATAATTATTTTCAACTAACCGACTCCTCAAAAAAAGGTACGATAATAACTTAATTTTGATTTGATTTTTTAACGTTTAAGTGTCACTTGTAACATTATCAATATAATCATAGAAGCCTCACAGAGAAGAAGTTATGAATATGAGAAACGTGTGTGGAAGTCTTTTTATACGATGGCCTAGG
This sequence comes from Agrypnia vestita, assembly GCA_016648135.1. NCBI lineage: Eukaryota > Metazoa > Arthropoda > Insecta > Trichoptera > Phryganeidae > Agrypnia > Agrypnia vestita. Next base: position 34,366 of record JADDOH010007002.1, on the reverse strand, counting down.
GCTTACAACCTGTATGACCTGGCTTGAGTGATTAATCTACACAATAAACGTTCACCATTCCCATTGTTAGAACATCCACACATTATAAACTTTTTAATGTTTTATATACATTAAAATCTGAGAATCTATTGTTTATTTGAATGGACTATGTATGCTAGAGACATCTGTATGAAATATGTAATAAAATATAATATATAAAAATTCACAGACAGCATTGAGATTTTTTTAAAATTATAATTGGATATCATTAAAATTTTTCTAGAAAGTCGATAAAGATATTTCCACCAGATACTATCGAATGATCTACGTTCATTCAAAGTTCTTTTCCTTTCCTTTCAAAGTTCTACGTTTCGCAACAAGACTTAAAGATCTGTATATCCATTCAATAAACTTTATTTACTGTAAATAAATAAAGTTCTTAGAATCTTTTCAAATGCATTTCCGGATGCATAGCGTCGACAGTCGGTGTTCATCGAGTGCATTTTCTACACAATGCACTGATTGCACTTCCGTGCTGCAGTACTGAAGGGGTTCTTCGACCTAACTATTTTTTTATTATTACTAGACGTTGAGCTCAGAGCAGTTTATGGGTTCATGGGTAGAACCACTAATTTTATTTACAATCATTAAGCGCATTCCATATACATTCAGTTCTTAATTATCGAACGAATGAAAAGTGGTTGAATTTACATTTTATTGTGTACAATCGGACAGGTCTCGCATTTCTTAATTGTCGGTTAAGGGCGAAATGTGACCAATTTAAATTTAGTCAATTAAAAATTGCCATTAAAAAAATGTTGTCTGAATGAAAATTTACATCTACATAAAATCTCCTTGATAAAAAGCAAATTTATTTTGATAAGAATTTAAACTAAATACCCCCGACAGATCAAAATTAATTTTAAATTATTATTTATTTATTTATTTATTTATTAAATCCCAAAAGAAAATATACAAAATATAATATATATTACATACATTATAAGTATATTAAATCCTATCAAGGTACATACATATACCTGTACATAGAGGTACGGGAGATGAGAAGTTAGACATGTGTAATGATTTACACACGACTAAAACTCAATAAAAACAATATAAATTAGTAACTTTTGACTAATATTAATACCTAGTTTTCAAAATAGTGACTCAAATGATAGTTTTATGATAATTACAATAACATTTATAAGGATATCAGATGTTGTTGTATTTCGATTATCCTTTTTTTATTTGACTTGTTTACCTCGGTTACATTTTTAGTTCGGTGGGTAATATATTGAAATATTTAGTAGCTGTATGTAAGGGACTTTTACAATACATTGTTTTAGTAATTTTGGCCCCTTGTTATAATTTATGTCTAGATCTGCCATCATAGTTATTAAATTTTTAAGTACATTTATTGAAATAATACTTCAATCTGTGTAGTACAAACTGTTATCTAACATTTAATACAAAACTTTGCCCTAATCCTATTTTTTTAATATTCTCTTTTGCATGTCGAATATTGGTTTGATAGCATTTTGTAGCGACCGTCCTACGCAATGATGCCATTTTATTCATATTTTTTCAATTCCTGTATTAACCAAATAATAATAATAATAATAATTGGATAATTTGTATAGCGCCGTTTTCGCGAATACTCACCTCAAGGGCGCTTTGATATAGGTTGAGATATTTTATAACATTTTTTGAGTTCTTCTTTATAAATATATTTAAATACATTATATATAATGTATTTAAATATCTCTTAACGTTAAGGCGGCGTTCGTAAAAACGCATCGCTCGACCGTTTTTTTTTCGACTTTAGTTGTAAAATAGGTCACAACGAAAAGCCCTTTTATTTTAACAAGATAATATACAACATAAGACCGCCTTGAAAGTCTGTACTAAATATTAGTGAAAGAATTTTCGAAATCAGATTAATAATTTTGGAGGTTACCTCCTACATCCAAACTTAAAAACTCACAAAATTTACCTATTTATATATTATAGGTCGACCACAATCAAAAGACCATTCCCTAGCTTTGTCCGGTTAGAAGAAAGCGGGGGAAAGTTGCCTGGCAAACCCGTATTACAAGCCTCAATATGATATTCTAAATAAATATGTATTTTTTAGTTTACAAAAGGTTACTTACTTACTAGAAAAACTTATTTTGTGTTCATTTTTTGCATTGTAACAACACACATATTTTTTGCGCACATTCTTTTAGTCTAGTTATAGTATAGATAAAATAGTGCATACACTTGGACAGCAATTTTGATTCAATTAAAGATTCTATTTAGGTTGTTTACGATCTTTTTGGGACGCATACTACTGTTTTTAGAAACTATTCTAATAAGAAAGGTTAAAAAATACATTTGTCAAAGTAAACTGTCATGTAGCGACTTCTCGCTCTTGAGTAGCGATGTTGACGTTCAAAAAATGACAATTTTAGTTTACAAAAAACACTTAAGTTAATGACAGAAATGCAACTGATATTTTTAACTCAGTCGCTTAGAGATTAATAAAAAAGAAGGTCATGAAATAAATTTTTCTGAAATGGAACATAAAAAAATCAGTTCATCACGCAGGTCGCTCTGGCGGGGTATTAATTTCTAATTCAGAAAAAACTGTCGGAATTATTCAGCCGAATTACGACCCCTGTTCGGGGGAGCTGCCTTAATGATGCACAGGACACTCCCCAAGTGACGAGGCTTCAGGACTCCGTCGGGACAGTCCTGGTTAAAAACAAAGCATTCAAAAATCATTTAGATCGATCAAAATTCCGGTTTATTTTTACGGTCATTTATGAGGTCGTAGAATAAAATATGTTTTCGAAGGAAGCAAGCACTTGGTGGTGAGACATTATAATTAAAAAAATAAAACTAACTTAGTTAAACACCACTTATATTTATTTTCAAATCCAACCGGGTTTCGCTACGACCAAAGCTTCTTCAGGGAGAATCTTAAATGTCTAGACATTAAAAAATTATGTGCTTATATACTAGTGTGAAAGGTGAAAGGACGGAGTGCCAATAGTGGGGGTAGGGGGTGGGATTTCGCAGGGAATATTACTATTAAGAGCATAAAATTAAGTATATAGGTGGTATATATTTGTAAACCATTTAATTGAAGAAGACCACACTTTCAATAATAGTTCAGGAGTTAGTATTATTCATAAGAACGGAATAGAGATAATTTAGAGGCATTTATTACTAAGTTAGTTTTATTTATTTAATAAAATAAGTGGTGCATGATCATGTTTATTTTCCACAACTAAAATAATAGCGTAAAAATATAGATTTGCCCGAGACGGGAGCGCAGCAAGGCCACTAGACGGCTTGTTGTGGAGGTTTGGAGCATAATGTATTGTCCATCTTCGGGTTTCAGTCCCTATATATCCTATATACCCCGTTGATGCGATGGTACGAGGTTTCCAACAAAGCGTTAACCTGATTGTCGATTGACGCAATTTCGTGTAATTAACCCGCTTGTTTGACCCAAGTCACCTATATTATCATAACATCACAATACTACTTGATCTATTACCTTAATTATTTTGTTGATTTGATATTTTTGCAATATAATTTTGGGCCTGCTGCGTAGTCTTGAAGCGTGTGTCCTTCCATGATTTTCAGCTTGCTGATGCAATTGTACAAAATTACTGACAAAGCATTAACTTTATCGTCGATTGATGCAATGTTGTGTTCCTAAACTATTAACCAACTTGTTTGATCCCAGTCAGCAATAGTAAAACAATAATGCTTGACCTTCCTATCTTAATTATTTTAACAATTTGACAATTTTCAACACAGTATTGGGTCACGTATGCACGGCCGAAATCGTGTTGCATCATCATAAACCATGACTTTAAGAGTATCATGACTGTAGAGATATCCTCCCGACAATTATCTCGTGGAAGTAAAACTAAACTCACGTACGAAACAAGGTTATGAAACAAGATGTACAAGTAAAACATAAATACAACTTCCAAAATTTGATAGGATTAAGGAAAGCCTGGATTGATAGTTTCCTTCTCCATAAATAATACTAAATGGATAATTATGTGAAAGAACTAGAATGTATGAATATTGGAGCGAGAAAGAGCAATTTGATTGTGTGCTGTTTACTATACACGGATGTATGATGTAGGCAAGGAAAGTAACCTTATTATGAACGTTTTATGTATTTGAAAGGAAAGAAAGTAAGACCACGTTTGAAATACTAATAGGCAACGAATGTTCGGAGTAAAAAAATGACTTTGTGTATTTGTGTTCGACAGAAGAGGCAATCCTGAGAAAGATATCGAAAGGCGGTGGCTGCAAGGAATAAAGTGATAATACAAGAGTAGGAGATATATCAAACTCAACCTAACGCCATAAAGTATCTTTTGGCGAATCAAAGAAAAATATTTTACATCTCGTTTATAACTTAAATTCATTTAAATAAGAAGTTATGTTATCAAATATATCTAAATATAATAATTTCGCTGTCTGTATGTAACTTGCTGGAATGATATAGATGGTTAGAGTGAGATACGCAATCAGTGCGCGGCTCATGTTGCGCGGTCACGCAAGTGTCGTTATTTTTTTTTAAATATTCAGATAAAATAATGTCAATGAAATTTTTATATTTAGTGATTTATTTCAACATTTAAAATGGACTAGACTACATTTTGAAACCGACACCAGATTTCGGTTGTTTTTGAAATTTAAGCATTTGGATTTAGGTTGATTTTGAAGTTCAAGGAAATAAATATATTAATTGCTTTACCAGGGATGTAGTGAAATGAACTTCTCAGTAACTTAAGAGTGTTTTATATTATAAAATATAATATTATTAATTATTATCAATCGATATGGCAGTTACTTTGTTGTGCGACATAATTATTTTAATTTGAACTAAATTGAACTTTGTAAAGCAACAACACGTTGAGTCAACTTAACATTAAACCTTATGCTATGAAAATAGGATTCACTTGGAATAGGGCTCGAATCACCGACCACTGGATTGGATCGTTTGTACTTCACAAACAGGAATAATTAACCCAATTGGAGATTGAACTACCAACCACTGGATCACTAGGCGAGAGTCTTAACGACAAGGTCAATAAGCTTCCACTTATTCTATCTACTATACGTGAACATTAGCATGTTTTTTTTTTAATATTAAATAATTATGAATGACTACATTTTTAAATTGAATATGCACAATAATGAATGTTTTCATAAAAAAAAATTAAAAATGTATACATCAAAATATTTTTATATGTAGATATGTTCTTAGAACACAGTTACTGGATTTTGTGCGAAGAGGGATGATTAATTAATTAAAGTAAATTAAAAAAAACTAACTAACTAACCATCACGTCGTTTCCCCGCAGGGGTAGGCAGAGAGGATTGAACGCCACACTCTTCTATCCTGGCACACCACTTTTGTTTCGGCCACATTCATATATCTTCTCATACAAGTTCTATGCTTGTTGCGGCTTTTAACGGGGCCATCCTCAAACACTTGTTGTATCTGATCGTGCCAGGTCTTTCGCGGACGCCCTCTATTTCTATTGCCTTCAACACTCGCCTCCTATATTTTCTTAACCATCCTTTACTTGTTCATACGTTCCACATGACCAAACCATCTCAGCACTGCTTTCTTTATTCTATCTACCACACTACAGCCAGCATTGCATTCACGTCTAGTTTGATCTTTTTTTTTCTGGTTAATTAAATAAGTCTTATAATGTAGCATGAGAAAATACTACAGATGTCTCTAACATAGCCTCTTCAAATACGCGAATGGTTTTCATATTTGGAACATATATAGAACTTTAAAAAATTTTATAATGTGCGGATATTTTTACGAAGGAATTTGTGAATATTGCATTGTGTAGAGCGATCTCTTAAGCATAAGGATCATCAGGTCATAAGCCCTGGGCCATCCTATATAACATACATATTTCTCACATAAATAGTCTATAATTTATCTAAATGTACGCATCGTTTTATTTGTTTACAAAGTGAAAACATATAGAGTTGTTGATTAATTAAAATCTATGCGGAAATGATAAAGTGTATGTGAGTAGTTTTGTTTTTAAATTCTTGTATATCGTACGCATTGGACAGGATACAGGAGTGACACTTCTGGAATTGTAATGGAATTTGGCAAGGGATGGTTTCCCGTGTAAAAGTAAAGAAAGGCGGTCACTCCAGGTGAGCGAGGGCGGAGCTGGGGGTCGGGGATGAAAGGGGAGGAGCAGTGACAAATTTGTCACATTTATTTCTATGCAAATGAAGATGTCCCGCCGGGGCGGATTGCGTCCCACCGAGTGGAGGGATTAGGCCAAAGTAATTGGAAGGTTGTTTAATTACGGCCAAAGGGTTGGCTTTTTTATTTTATTTTTTCATTCGGCTAACTGGAGTTGTTTGTGATTTGTTTCACGAAAGAGGACCGGAAAGAAAACGGGCGATTTAACCCTGGATTACTCCCCTGATTTGAGCCATCGCCGTTGCTCCTTCGGGTGATGTTAAACCCCACCGAAAGAAATATTATTTTAAACATTTTGGTTGCGAAGCTTTACATTTGAGTTTATAAAATCATATTTTTATCTTGCCCATTGAATAATTGAAAAAATATTAAATAATACAAAAATTCTGTTTTATAAATTTTAAGAAACAAACTTGATCAACCGTGTAAACAATTAGAGATTTAACGTTTATACTACGCTCGTCGAAATGTGTAAGTCTTTTTGGGGCTTATGCAACGATCACTGATTCCACCCTAATAACATCCAGACAACATAATTTTTAAAAGTTGTATGTATACCTATGTTATTATCTGCCTTATTTCAAATATTTGATTCAACTAAACTATAGCCATCCATCGTCGAAAATTTGTGATTCCTATGAAATACAAATACGTTGCATTGTGTAAAGTGATAACTTTAGCCAGCCAATATAGCTTCGTCTCTGTGAAACTTCTATAATTTACCGATGCGGCTAACAAGGGCGGGCGCCATCTAGTACAAACACTATGCATATCATATCACACGCAATATTATCTGTAAGCATCTCTGTTAATTTGTGTCGATAAATTATTATCAGTGTTAATCGAGAGTATAAATTGCATACTTCATTCATCTACCTATCTCCTCCGCTTAATCATCTCACACATTACACGCGTACACACGAAATATGCGTCACGAGCCGACACAAGTATATATGTCTCTGGACGGGTGGACATTTTCTTCTTTTAAGTACAAACACTCACACACTTAACCCTCAAAAAATCTTTTTAATCCTTCGAACCCACATTGAACTAACGAAAAAAAATTGATCGAATTCTACGTTTATATTAAAACTGTTCACCCAGTACTCGATGTAAAACTTTTAATTAAACAATCGAAAACGGGAATTCGTCATATTTATAAAAAAGCGCATAAACGCGCAAACAGACGACAAACATTTTCCTCGATGGCGGCGTCTATAAATGCAATTTACAGATCCCGGTCGCTCTAAAAACGAGATTGCATTCTGTTCCGTCGCGAGGCAGCGCGGCTGTGGGGCGACCACCCTCCGCCCGCCCCCGGGGATTATTCAAAACGCTTGCAGAGGATTTATCCACCCCGATATCGGCCCGAAAAGTCATCCCTTCTTCGGCCCACTCCGGATCATCCGCCTGCCAATCTACCCTCTGCAGATTTAAACTGAGCACCGGATCAAAGTAATAATATAATAGAATAAAAATTTAAATGGATTTATTTTCAAAACGACTGCGAATCAATAAAAGAGAAGAAATGATTTTTTTTTATGTTCTAAGTACGCAGTTATTGGATTTTATTCACCATTGATGGCGATAACATAGTTGCATCGCATACTTAAAATAAGACTGAGAATAACATATATGTAATGCTATAAAACTTTCAAAAATTACAAAAACTGTGATTGTTCTTAGAGTGGAATTCAGAACGCTGTATTGTGTAAAGTGATCATTTGAGCCAGCTAATATAGAACTTAACCCCTGCAACTACTCCGCAGGTGACACGACAAAGCCGCGCCGGGCAAAGCCGCGCCCGGCAAAGCAGCGCTGAAACAGCCGCGAAGATAGAGCGAGTACTCTCAAAAATGATGGGCAACCTTGAAGGGATCTTACACAACACTAGGAGAAGAAGAATAAGACGTCATATTTGAATGCATATAATTTTCTTTATAAAATTAGCTTGATACTGCACATAACCTAAAATCAAACACAATAATTTCGTTGTCCGTCCGTCCGTCTGTCTGTGCGCGTAACTTCGTGTAACGTCCGTAATTTCGTTCGAATTCACGGCTAAAAAAACTAAATTAATCGGTCGGAGATGAGGCTTGAACCTCGGGTCAGCAAACCCGCTAAATGCATTTATCTAGAGGGTATGCTTGGCTACAATGGTTTAGAGACTAGAAGGAATGTGTATCTGATTATGCATTTTTATCCATTGTTGCGCGGTATGATCAATAATCCTAAAATTATGCAGAGCATTGGTTTGTATGTTCCTGATAATTACCTTAGACATCGTCAGTACAGATTGTTTCATATTCCAATATACAGGACCAACCTGCCGATGGTTATGCCTGTTGGAAGAGCTACCGCTATGCTGAACAATATCGCTTTGCGTATTGATATATTCCATGTGTCTGAAAGGGTAAATATGGTTATTTTTTATTTTATTTTATTTTATTTTCATTTATTGGTTTTCTTACAGACATATAATTAATCAATCTTGAAAAAAAAACAATAATTGATGTACAGAGTTTTGGGCCAATTACAAGAAAACACATATATATAATCGATAAAAAAAATAAGAAAAAACATGTCCAATAATGAGTTTGTGTGAGTGTGTGTATTTGTGTGTTTATTTATTTATTTATTTTGTTAGGGAAAAATTAACAGCAAAACAATCTTAAAAATTTTCAACTGAATTTAAAAATTTACTTTAACATACATTAATAGCGAGTGGAGAGGGTGGAGGGGAATGTGGGACGGGAGTAGAAGGGAAGATATAATGTACAAATTAGTTTGGGTGCGGTAGTGTAGATATTGTTTGTTTTATGTTTCTTATTGTTGCGTTGAAAATGTCAATGTGGTGATAGTTTGTGTTAAATGAATTTGTGGATCTGTACATAAAGGAGTTTTGTTTTGAGTTGGTCTTACAAAAGGGGAGATGAAAAGTAGGTGAATGTCTGTTATTGCGAGTTGGGATGTGGTAAGATATTCGTTGAAGAAGTTCCGGACTATCAACTAGATTGTGTGTTATTTTGAATAGCATCACCACATTTTGATACATATACTCTCATTATATGTATGCCTTGAACATTTTGTATGTAATGTAGATTTTATTAAATAAATTTAATTGAATGCATTCAATATTCAACATGCAAAAGAAAATATTCAAAAAAATAGGATTAGGGCAAAGTTTTGTATTAAATGTTAGATAAGAGTTTATATCAGACAGTATGAAGTATTATTTCAATGAATATACTCAAAAATTTAATAACTATGATGGTAGATCCACACATAAATTAAAACAAGGCCCCAAAATTACTAAAACAATGTACTGTAAAAGTCCCTTATATACAACTACTGAATACTTTAATTTATTACCCACCGAACTAAAAATTGTAATCGAAGTAAACAAGTCAACTAAAAACAAAATAAAAAAATGGATAATCGAAACACAAGAACATCTGATATCCTTATAAATGTATATTGTAATCATCATACAACTATCATTCGAGTCGCTATTTTGTAAGTGAAGTATTAATATTAGTCACTAGTTACTAATTTATATCCTTTTTATTGAGTTTTAGTCGTGTGTTTCATTAATACACATGTCTAACTTTTCATCTCCCGAACATATGTACAAGTATTCCGGAACATCTTCAACGAATATCTTACCACATCCCAACTCGCAATAACAGACATTCACCTACTTTTCATCTCCCCTTTTGTAAGACCAACTCAAAACAAAACTCCTTTATGTACAGATCCACAAATTCATTTAACACAAACTATCACCACATTGACATTTTCAACGCAACAATAAGAAACATAAAACAAACAATATCTACACTACCGCACCCAATCTAATTTGTACATTATATCTTCCCTTCTACTCCCGTCCCACATTCCTCTCCACCCTCTCCATTCGCTATTAATGTATGTTAAAGTAAATTTTTAAATTCAGTGGAAAATTTTTAAGATTGTTTTGCTGTTTACTTTTCCCAAAACAAAATAAATAAATAAATAAATAAACACACAAATACACACACTCACACAAACTCACTATTGGACATGTTTTTTCTTATTTTTTATCGATTGTATATATGTGTTTTCTTGTAATTGGCCCAAAGCTCTGTACATCAATTATTGTTTTTTTTTCAAGATTGATTAATTATATGGCTGTAAGAAAACCAATAAATGAAAATAAAATAAAATAAAATAAAGTATATGTTTATACCTTTATAGGATTTAATATACTTATAATGTATGTCCCGGGCAGCTAGTTAGATACTAATTTATTCACGGCGTCCCATCAACACCGCGGTGTCCTTCTGACACGTGTCAATAGCCCTTATCTGACCAATCGCACGTGGTAATGCCGCTTCACAATGCCGCGGACAGTGTGTCGGAAGACAGACCCGACTTGGTGTAAACAGCACTTGCGCCCGCTTACCGACACTGCCTGACTGGATGAATTATTCATGCGGGGAAAGTTTCGTACTCCCGACACTTAGACCCTTTCACCCTCGGAACGCACCCTTTTTAAAAGATTAATGTAAAAATGTAAACACGACAATTATAATGTTTCGCGTCGCCGCCATATTTGCCGTTTCCTCTCATTTATGCGCGGCGCAAAGGCGATATTTTGTCACTTGTGTTTTATTAGCTTTGCTGAGAGACCGTAAATCACGCGTATTTATTACAATGAAAAGTTAGGTTACATCTGGGCGCGAGTGCGCATGTGTGATACGAGGATGTGAGAGCTATTGCGTAGACAATAAAAGTATTTTGTATATAAATTATTTTAATTTTATTATAAAAGATGAGTATGTATATTCATTCACCATTTAGGGTTAGAAATGTTGTATCGCACCGAGAGTGCAAAATACTTTTGCATATTAATATGTTTGTTTATGGTGCAACATTTATTTATTTATTTAATTAATACACGGTACAACGTACCATTAAAGAAACAATATATATAAACATGTTAAGATTGATAGGTAATAATAAAAAAGGAGATAAGGTATAATTCCATCAAAAACAATTAATAAAGTGATATATAAAGAAAAATAAAACATTTCTTAACATAGAGTATAACAAAATTACACCAAATGAAATAATAGTTATCAAATCAAATATGAAAGTCAACAATCAATAAAACTACAACAAATTAAAATAATTATGTCTGAAAATGAAATAATTGTAAACAAATCAAATCTGAAACTCAAGAATCAATAAAAATGACAGTATTATGATAGTAACATGATTATTTTGTAATTAAAATAATCATGTTGGTTTAGAAACAGGTAAAAATACGAAATAACTTGTGAATATTACGACCATTAATAAGAAAAAGAAATACCTCAACATCAGAATAAAAAAATATCTGAGTTTCCTTAGAAATAATAATATCTAATAATTTTCTAATCAATTCACAGAAATGAGCTATTCTTTCAAAGGCCACAAATTAAATTTCTCTGCTTGATTTCCTGTAAATAATAAATTACGAACAACTCGGAAACAGTACAAAAGCAATACAGAATATTTTGAGTTTGTTCAAATCTTTCAGAACAGTGCTGGATTTATGTCACAGAGACATTATTAATCAATTAGTGTATATTATAGATATCTCACAGAGACGAAACTGTATTAATTATGGGAAAGTAGGTATAGAAGTCATTTGGGTGTACACAGGACTTATGACCTGTCTTTTTGGTTGGTTGGAAAAGGCCACCGCTACCTAACAACTCATATATTGAAAGCGTTCCACGCAATTTGATAACATATGGATACAACTTCAAAAAATGAATAAGCATGGTATATTCTATCATGGGTGGAAATGGCGAATGTTACAATTGTGTAAAGTGATCACTTAAGCCATAAAAAGACAGGTCATAAGTCCTGTGTACACCCAAATGACTTCTATACCTACTTTCCCATAATTAATACAGTTTCGTCTCTGTGAGATATCTATAATATACACTAATTAGTACAAAAGCAAATAAAATTAATTTTGAGGAAAACAAGTCAAAAATGTAGTGACTGATTTGGCGAGTGGTATACCGCCGCATAAGTACCTTTTAAAAAAATTGGTTTTAATATCCACCGCTTAAATCCATGTGTTTTTTTGTTCTACGACCTGTTTGCATATGATTTTGAATGATATTTTGTTTTTAATTAACATTATTTTTCTTCCTGTATGTCGACTAAATAAATCACACCTTGCAAAGCCAAAAAAAGAAACTACAGACTCATCTGTTTCGTCTGTAATACATGTTTCGCTGGGCATCAATATATCAGGTTGACATTTTTGTAGCAAAATTTCCACTTCATTATGGTATTCTAAGAGGCTTGAAATATTTAAGTAGTATATCGAATGTTGTTTTTTATTTGTCCTAAAAAATTGATTTTCTTCTTTTGGCTTCAATGTAGGTATATTAAAACTCGACCATTTTTACTCCCTTTCTTTTAACTCGTGGCGTCTGGTTGCTTGTCTGACGAAAAAATTTTGGATCAATTTTTAACCCTTTTACCGTGATCCAATCGAGCTGAAACTTTGCAAGCAGACTCGTGGCGACGATCAAAAAGATCTTTCAAATTTTCATTAAAAAAATTAATAATTATAGTATAATTTTGGATTTTTAGAAATTATTAATCGTTTTTTCATACAACTTACTAAGTTGTGTGAAGAGACTGCGACGCATTTGGTATGATACTAAACCTGATATAGTATAATTTTGGATTTTTGGAATTTTTATATTTCTCCCTTTCTTAGCATCGCCCGATCGAAGCCCAACGCGTAGGTTAAGCGCCAAACCACCTATTGGCATGCTCTTTGTGCGCCCGCAGTTAATTACGTCAGCTGTCCACCTCGGTGGAGTACAGTTCTATCAAACATGGCATTGCTTTTTTTGGATTAGTTCCAAATTGTTTTTCGCCGTTCAATCATTTGCAATTTTGACGACTTGATGAGTTTTACCAGTGAAATAGAATCGTATGAAAGAGATGTATGAGCACGGTGCTTAAATTTCTAGTGATGAACCGCGACACAATTTTTAGCGGCCACTCGAAAATTTCATTGTCGTGACGTACGAGAGGGATTTTATTTTTGAAAGATATTTTTCCTTATGATTTCAATAGCAATAATTTAAATCTGAAGAGACTTACATAAAATTTATTTAGAATTTTAATTTAGATATGATATATATTGACAGGGACATTAGGAAAATGGGATACATAATATATAGAAGTCTGAAAAATGTGGTAGATATGGTATCCCTCAGGTCTATATATTGTTCCATCACTCAATCCCTATTATACTATGGCATAATTGCATGGAGAGGGTGTGTCAGATCAGTCATGGATTCGCTGACAAAATCACAAAAATGCTTCATGCGCATAATCACCAAGAAATCGAGAATGTTTCCTTCAGATGATTTGTTTTGAATATTTAACGTTCTTGACCCGAGACAATTATACCTTAAAACCATACTTATAAAATTCCACAAGGACAAGGTAAATTTTAATCGTACACAACAAACACGGGTTACAAGGTTGGCAAATTCAATTAATTTCGTCTTTTGGGCAAAGACAATTTAATTTCACTGCCCCGCTTGTTTTTAACAAGTTACGTAATGAAACTAAAGAAATAACTCTACACAAACCTTTTAAACATCATATTACTAATTTTATAAAAATATCAGGTTGAAGGTATGCTGAAGAAGTGATCCGCCCTTGACCTCTGAATTGGCAAAAACTGATTTATATAATTTAAAGTATACATTTAACATAATATTTATTTTTGTAACTATAATTAAATTGTAATTCTTATCTTATATTTGTATGTATGTTTTCTTTTCTTTTTCTTTTCTTATATATTTAGGTATTCCTATGATTTACTTTATTGTTATTGATCTACTTTTATCCTTTTGCTTATACTTTATTTAATTGTCATTTGTTAATATTACATAAATATCATATGAGAATAACTGCCATATAACAGGTTTTTACCTAGTGCGGCAGTTATTAGTAACTTGCATTAACAAATGTAAATAAACAATAAAATATACAAATAAAAAAAAATATGATAAGCGAATGAAACCGTATCTCGGAGCTTTTGGTACCAAACCGTAATTATGTGTTCCTTTCTGCTTACCCACAAATTCTTGTTGCATTCGGTTGTAAAAACTTCTCCATATTGGACGCATCTGCCGCCTAGGGCATATCTATTTACTCATATTCTCTGTTTCCTTTACATTAATCACCATAAGCAATAATTAACTATCCTCATAAGGATAAAATTATTTAGGAGTGCCAGGAGTCTCACCAGGCAACTGCCGTTTAAATCATCAAACCGATAAATTTAAAAATAAAATGCTATTGTTATTAGCGATACTATTAATGTATAGGAGGGTTTAATTGCATATTTTGATGTCTCTTTTTTGGAAATATCTGGTATATTATTTTGTGCAATTTTGGAAATTTCATCTGATATGTGTTTGAAATAAGTTTCTGGTCTCAATAGAAGCAAATTTTGGACATAAATATTTTGCTTGATTGATTTTACGGAGTCCACTAATTTCCCTATCAAGATTTTTATTTTGCAATTCTTTATACTTCTTTGACAAGCTATTAGGTTTATAGTTCTTGCAAGCCCCTAAGACATTCTATTACATCTACTTTTATTTCCTTTTTTAGGTTTCCAGCTGAACTTAGTTAATCCTTTACCTCTTTGAATAGTTCCTTTGCCTTCTCACCTTGGCAATTTTGACCACAAATACTTCTGACTGTAATAGATTTTCTACCAGTACATATAACGGCACTTTTCTCAGGTGTGGCAGGAGTAAGAGAGAAATCTCTTGACGTCCGAGTTGACTTCACTATTGGTGCCTTATTTTTTATATTTGACAAAATCTGACGACAGTTTGAGATGATAGTAAAGGATTTGAGTCTTCTCTCTTACGCCTATTCCGCTTACAGCTTCCTTCCCAGGAGTGTCCCATGAAAGCTTCGCTCTACCTTTGAAAGTAAAAACAGATAAAACTGTTTAACTTAGTATTCGTTTGAGATACAAATCTACTCCCGCGAAGCTAAATATGCATCTATAAATCAGATTTATTTAATTTTCAAAAAGATGGTGTTCGTCGAAAATGGGTTAATGTAATTCGTTGAGTTTTATTAAATATTATGAATCACTTTATCATTCCGCTTCGAAAAATATGAAATGCCAGAAAACAAACGTTCGAATAGCAAAATTTCACACCCACATGAAAATGTTATAAAATCATATAACCTAAGTTGATGCCGCGCCGCTGAAAAATCTTTAATTTTTATTCATTTTCTTTTAAAATTTGCACTACGAAATTCAAATATCTGTAAAACGTTGAGAAAAAAATATACAAAATAAAAAGCACACTCATTCTCGTACCAACATTTTTTGACCGTATCACTTTTATTTATACCACGAGAATACTTCGTAATCTGCGGAGCATTTAAAACAGAATCAGCCGTAACAGTTCGACCCCCGAAACAATGGGGCGCGAACCAATTTAAAAATCCATTACTTAGCAGGTCCTGGAGGTGTTAGCGCCGGTGCATCAATTATTCAAGGCCGTGGATAATTCACCCCCCACCTGTTAACCCTTCCAGGGTCGGGCTTTTCACGCGTCACGTTTTATCACGCGGACACCGCATCCCCCTCAAATGACGTGTACCAGAAGGGTGGGTGATTGTAAATTTTAATAAACGTTAAGCGTTTTGTTGTCAATAGGCGGCCCCCGTACCCCAGTGGGCGTGACTCTGGTTTCTCACACCGAGGGTTCCGGGTTCGATTCTTGGTGAGGTCACAAATAATCTGTGTGATTTACTCAACTGGGTGTTTTGTGATACTTTTCGCTTCTGTAATTAATAAACTATTGTGTTACGGTCTTGTATTTGGCCAATGAAGGAAATATCAAGAAACTACAAATGATGCGAGACAGGGCAATGATAATCATATTAAAAAAAGTAAATACACCAGATATGAAGAAATAAGAAGAGAACAAAATTGGATGGAATTAAAAAAATTATAATTATAATAAAATAATAATAAATTAATTATTTTAAATAGTGATATATGTACATACATATAACACCAGAAATAGGAATAGAATAAGATTTCCATATAATAAAAAGTGTATACACAGAATTGTCTTATTTAGAGAGGTGTAAAAATATATTATGGAGAGATGCTAAAAAACATTAAGAATATAAATAAGATGAATGAATTAAAAAACAAATGCTGTAATTACTGTAAAAATAGTATAGAATTATAGAGCTTAAGATGTATTATTTATTATATTATAGATTATACCATAGATTAGATCATATTATAATATGTATTATTTTTTTATTATAGATTGTATTACAGATTAGATCATATTATAAAATGTATTGTATATAATATTATAGATTGTACCATGGATTAAATTACATGTAAATGTGGATAGTATATTATTAATAGATTTTAGAATGTAAAATATAGGAGTATAATTTTAACTAACTTGAGAAGTAAATAAAAATAAAAAATTGGGCCTCTTGGCCTGTTGAAGTTTAAAATAAATAAAATAAAAAATAATAACATTTTATCATATTTTTGTACCGTGTCCTTTTTTGTTATCTCGCTCCTTTTTTCCATTCTTTGGCTTTGGGGGCAAATATAAATAAAGGAAAACACAAAAACACGAATCAATGACCACACTGTTTTACGCTATGGATGTTGCACTGTTGTCGTCACGAAGAGAAATGCTTGAGCCCGCGTCGTGTGTCTACTTTTTTTTATACACGAAAAATAACACATATTTAAGATAAATGAAGAATATAAAATAAATGAAAAATAGAAATAAACAATATATATAAACGATGATTAGTACACAAGCAAATAGTAATAATAATAATAAAAAATTAATAATAGAGTAAAATAAAGATAATTAAACCAATATACCAAATAAATAAGATAAGAAGATAAAATAAAACAAAAAATAAATATAAAAGATAAAATCGAAACATATTTCAAAGTTAAACTCTTTAAAATAAATAAATATATAATATTCATGGAGAACAAAATTAAAGTAAAAATTTAGTCCATCAAACTGTAATTAGTGCTTTTGTTATATTCTAAGTCAAAGTAATTCTTTAATTCGGGTATGCTCTTACAACGAAAAATGTCTACGAATTCCGAAAATTTGCTTCCAAGACGATGCATGCCTGATAAATTTAATGCTTAATTATTCCTAATTATCCCTACAAGGAACACTTAGTGATGTCCCGTTTGTCTCGGTATATTATACGCGGCCATCTGAATCAGTTCTTCATCATTGACACATCATCGTCAACCAAATAATCATTATTTTTGCTTGTAAAAGTAATAAAATGAATAATTTTGCGGGGTGGGGTTATTGTGCGTCGTTCGACTGATATCGGTGTTATTATGAATTCCAACCGCATATCCATATCTACAGGGGTATTTATTAGAGATAAATGCAAATGCTCTTTTCCTTATTGTTCCAGGAATTGTATGCGCAGACGTTCCACGTACACGAGCGGTCGGCTGACCAGGGGGCCCACGGCCCTGGGCCCGAGCTGGTCCTTCGTGTTCGACCCCGCCGGCCGCCTCTGCTACTACTGGTCCATGGTCGTGTCGCTGGCCTTCCTCTACAACTTTTGGGTCATCATCTACAGGTTCGCCTTCCAGGAAATCAACGGTGAGCCCGCCCTCTTGCTCTTACCTATAGTGCTATCATCTTTTGAACATCATGAACGAGCTAGTTAATTATTTAGTTAACTATGATAAAAAATAGAAGTCTCACAGAGACAAAGCTATTTATAGAGGAGACGAATATGAAAGCCTTCGTAGGATGGCCCAGGGCTCATGACCTGCATGGGCTGGCTTAATTGATCATCATCATCATCACTCTTGGCACTACAACCCCTGGTGGGTCTTGGCCTTCTCAAGAATCTTCTTCCACTCATCTCGGTTAAGTGTCAGCTCTCTCCAGTTCCGAAGCTCCGAGGCAGAAACGTCATTGAGGACGTTGTCATTACATCTTAATTTTGGCCTTCCTAAGCTCCTTCGCCCTATTGGCCTTGAGTTCAGCAGAGACTTTGGTACTTGAGGCTCGGACATTTTCTCCACACGACCCAGCCACCGAAGTCTTCCCAGTTTAGTTCCTTAAACAGAGTAGAAATTTCATTGTTGTAACGTCTGCGCCAAAGTCCACTTTCTAGAACCGGTCCTTTTTCCTTTGAAAAACGTCCAGTGGACTTGAGTGATCACTTTACACAATATAACGTACACATAAAAACATCTACACATTATCAATTTTTTGAAAGATGTATACATAAAAGCAAAAGCAGCAATATCCGAAAAAAATTGAAAGCAATCATCGAGGATCACTAATTTATAATGTAGGTACTGAAAGATTTTTAGGAAACATTTATAGAAAACATGATTTTGAAAGTGATAGAAATCTAGAATTCAGTACATTTATGCCTGTCTTATACCTTCAGTATACTATGCCTGTCTCAACACAGATATTTCTAGTGAGACAGGCACAGTCCCAACAAAATTTTATACATAAAATTAAATAGAAATAAATAAATAAAATAAAAATAAATTTTAAATAAGAAATCTTCGGTGACTGCATTCAAAACAATCTTTTTTGGATAATGCAGACTTTGCTTTTACAACCCACATATTTATGTTCTAAATCAGTTTTTTTCATACATACATTCATACATATATATTCGAATGGCCTATGCTAAAGATATCTATAGTTATACGATATTGTTAGTATACATAGATTTCACAGCAGGTAATAATATTTTTGAAGCAATATTCATTTCAATGTATGATATTTATGATATTATTCCAAATAATTTAACATTTTCACTAGAATACGCCTGAAAATTATAATTTTTCATTATTGTACTCCTTTTATAGATCAGTAAGAAGTATACATTTTTAATAATATTTTATATGTAAGTTCTGAGAACGCAATTACTGGATTTTGTCCACAGAGTGTTTAGTTGTTTCGTTCTGAAGCCTACCCTTAATTATACTGCTCCTGTTAAATTTATGAATGATCATTATATCATCAGTAATAAGTCTTAATGCCAAATTTGAGAGCTATTATTTCGCAATATTGATTTCGAGATTTCTCGTTAATAGATAAGTGCTGACAAGTCTCGCTGACAAATGAAAGCATGTTTATAAAAAAAATTATTGATCTCAAATAAAATTTGGTACATAGTAATTAGGTTTCTTGGTGATTACTTTGTGGAATAGTTTAATGTGGGAGTTTTGTCAGAGCACATAAGTTGGAGTTTACCATTGTCAAGGATGTTGGCTTAATTGTATTTTGCGGTTTCCTTGCGCGTGGACAAGTGGACGTTTGGACATTTGGGATGTAATAAAATTGTTTAAGGACATTGTTAGGAATGCGCTCTTTGCGATCCTTGTATTCTCGTTTAAACAGCTATTTAGAATAGAAATGGTCCAAGTATTCTACAGGCTTTGTTTATTACTGCATCTGTAGGATTAAGGATATTTCCACAACATTGAGAAGAACTGAACTCAATTAAAGGTTTTCGAACAGTCTGGAAGTCTAAGAATATTTTAAAAATACTCCAATTTATGCCAGAATGTTCGTGATATCATGTTTTTAGGAATTGCTTCAGTTTAGTGTTGTTTTAACAAGCAAGCGAAAACCATAGATCCGGGCGTAAAGATTAAACTCTGAATAAGCAGTGTTACCAGTGGCAAGTGAAACTTTCCAGCGAACAAAAATAGTGATCCAGCTAAAGTTTTTGAATAATTGTATGAAAAGAGAGACCACAGTTGTTTACAAATGTTTCTCTTTTTTACTCCTTTTCTTTTAACTCGTAGCGTCTGCCTGCTTGCTTGTCTGACGAAAAAACTTTGGATAGATTTTTAACCCTTTTCCCGTGATCAAATCGAGCTGAAACTTTGCAGGCAGACTCGTGGCGACGATAAAAATGATCTAACAAATTTTAGTTTTAAAAAATTCATAATTATAGTATAATTTTGGATTTTTAGAAAAATTTTAATGGTTCTTTCAAATTGGAATCATTCTATATGAGTAATTAGCCCGACGCCTGTGTAGACAAGAAACCAAATGAAAGAGAGTATTCTAAAAACTTGGTTTTTATAGGTTAGTTTTTTTCATTCTAAACTCTCCTGATATTACATATACATACACTTCAATATGTATGTAATTTTTTTATTTTAAAATGAATTTGTTATACAGATTTTTCATAATACAATATCGCGCCAAGACATTTTTGGCTTGCCAGCACGTTTTTCATTCTATTTTTTTCATATATTGTACCTCATGCAATATTTAATTCAGAATTTAAATGTTAAAATAATAAGGCGAAGTACAGATTATAAAATGCGATAATTATTTTGAGTTGTTCTTTATCTATATTCTTAAGGTTTTATTATAAAACAAGAAAGTCTGAAATATCTTCACACTCCTTGACGGTTGGGAGAGTCTTTATATTATACTAGCTTACCCGCGCGGCTTCGCAAGCGTAGATTTTTAGTAACTTTTAGTCATATAATGAAGATATTAGGAAATAATGCAATGCTGATCTTAGCATAGTTAAAATAATTAAAAAAGTAATTGAATGTTACGGCGTTTACCTTGTGGAAATCCATTATGAACAAATAATGAAATAAAATAATCAACTTTGTTTTTTTCCACTTATATT
Source organism: Agrypnia vestita (assembly GCA_016648135.1). Classification (NCBI taxonomy): domain Eukaryota; kingdom Metazoa; phylum Arthropoda; class Insecta; order Trichoptera; family Phryganeidae; genus Agrypnia; species Agrypnia vestita. The sequence goes on along the minus strand of JADDOH010007002.1, from coordinate 13,356 downwards.
AGGTCCTTACATATGAAATTGACGTTTAGTATGGGAGGAACATAAAGTCGATTTTTTTTTATTATAATATATTTATTTAATCAAAGTATGTACCATTGCTATCTATGCACTTTTGCCATCTCATAGGTAGTTCATCGATCCCTTTACTAAAAAAACCATTCGGAAGGGAATCAATAAAATCTTTGAAGGCGGTTTGGACTGCCCCATCGGAGTTGAATTTTTTCCTTTGCAAGAAGTTATCCAAATTTCGAAAAAAATGGTAATTTGTTAGGGCAAGGTCCGGAGAGTACGGTGGATGTCTTAGACATTTCAATTGAAGCTCCTCTAATTTGGTAGCCGTCTGTTGTGCAGTGTGTGGCCTAGCGTTATCATGAAGCAGCAGTGGCCTAGAGCGATTAACCAGCCTCGGTTGTTTAGCAGCTAGCTTTTCCATCATGGTTTGCAGTTGCTGACAATAGACATCTGCCGTAATCGTCTGGCCCGATTTAAGAAAGCTGTAGTGAACGACACCAGCACTAGTCCACCAAACGCTCACAAGTAACTCGCCGTTGTTGATTTGCTTCACTCAATTCGTGAGGTACCCACCTTTCAAGCTTTTTCACCTTACCAATTTGCTTCAAGTGGATTAAAACAGTTTTATCACTAACACCGCAGCCTGCAGCTAACTCGGATGTGGTTTGCGATGGATCCGCTTCCACAATAGCCTTCAATTCTTCATTATCAACTTTGGTCTCCGGCCGTCCACGGGGCTTGTTCTGCAGGTCGAAATTTCCAGAACGAAAACGTTGGAACCAAAAACGCACTGTGTTTTCTTTTGCGGCACCGTCGCCATACACATCATTAATCCTTCGAGCCGTTTCTGCAGCACTGGTGCCACGGTGGAACTCGTACTCGTAAATAACGCGATATTTCAAGTTTTTCATTTTGTAAACTGAGTCTCGCAAAGAAAAAAACAATTGAGGAAAAAACAAATGAATTATAATTTTCAAAACACAAATACATGAGTAAATAGCTGTAAAAATTTGGATTTGGAATTCCTAACCAAAGAGAAGATATTTGAGATCAAATTTGCCAGTACGGTAAAACGTCAATTTCATATGTAAGGACCTAATATTTAAGCACTTGTTTCACTACATGTTTCGGAAACGTCCGTTTCCTTCATCAGGTGAATTAAGAATTGTCTTAATTCACCTGATGAAGGAAACGGACGTTTCCGAAACATGTAGTGAAACAAGTGCTTAAATATAAGTGGAAAAAAACAAAGTTGATTGTTTTATTTCATTATTTGTTCATAATTAAAAAAGGTCGCTCAGAGGGTTTGGGCATGTCGAGCGAATGAATGAAGAAAGAATGGTAAGAAAGATACACGGCATCAGAAAGAGAGGGCGACTGTGGTAGACGTGGCATGACCAGATTGGCCAGATATTAGAAAATGCGCCAGTCAGGAGTCTCATCAATCGTCGAGCTTGCATACGTATGAATGTGGATGAGGCAAGAGCTACTTATCAGGACAGAAGAGGATGGCGCTCTGTTTTCTACTTCCGTTACCTACCCCCGCGGGAAAACGTCATGATGATAAGTTAGTTAGTTAGTTACAGAACACATAATCGGCCCGATTCTGAAAATAACAATGTCTGGATCTTTAAGATCTTTATCCCAACACTTAATAGATGATAATAAAAATTAAAAATATCCAGGGCGGATTTTGGAATTCTACGGCTCAAATACACTGCATTAAAAGATGATATAAGAAAGATTGTTTCTTACAATCGTATTAATTTCTTCATCCACAGCGTCCAGATGAAACATCATGGCTAAACTTGTCATGACCACGTTCGGCGTTACCGCGTATTCAAATCTTCCCATCTTGACATTTGATAGATAACAATTTGCGTCTTTCTCCCTCCCTCATAGAAACAAACACCGTCGTAAAGCTATGTCTCGTTTATTTTTAATTTTTATTATCGTCTATTAGTGTTGGGATAAAGATCTTAAAGATCCAGACATATCTGTCAAAAAATGTCAGGGTGGGAAGATTTGAATACGCGGTAACGCCGAACGCGGTCATTACAAGTTTAGCCATGATATTTCATCTGGACGCTGTGGATGAAGAAATTAATACGATTGTAAGAAACAATCTTTCTTATATCATCTTTTAATACAGTGTATTTGAGCCGTAGAATTCCAAAATCCGCTCTGGACATTTTTAATTTTTATTGTCGTCTATTAAGTGTTGGGATAAAGATCTTAAAGATCCAGACATTGTTATTTTCAGAATCGGGCCGAATATATGTTAACATTTTTTGTTTCTCTCATTCATTTTTCGCTTTCGCTTGCTTGAATATTTTGTATGATTTAAAACCGTAGTTAGTGCACTTTCTCAAGTGATATAACTGAAACATTTTTGAAACCTACTTGAAAAGAAAACGTAAAACTAACGCAAGTTCAAAGAGCAACGTAAACTCCAGGATCTAGGTACTATTAGCAGCTGGCGGTGCGCGCGACAAAACTAAGTGGATCCTATTTATGATAAGTTCCAACGCGGAATGGAAATTATGTGTTTTTAGCGAGCGGTACTGTTCCATATTTATTAGAATCTCCGTCTCGCGTTTAATATTTATTTGAAGAGCACATCACACACGTCTCCATCATCGTACAGGAGCACCACTGGATAAAAGTCTGCTCGAAAATCTCCATCTTCTCTCTATCAAACTGTAGCACTCAATGTTCCGATAGTTTCGATTTTTCCTAATTGAAGAAAATCTTCCGGGCTGTTCAACGCAGGGTTCGTAGGGAGCCGGACAACTGGCTGACAAGCCAACTGTCCGACGACCGATTGCCCGACAAGTCAGCTTCCAGAATTTCTTCTTACGCTGACTGTGGGCCACTAGGGCCTCTTTGTACATAGTGGCGCAAGCCGCTTTTTGCTATAATGATTGGATAATTTATATAGTTTTTGTGAGTACTCACCTCAAGGGCGCTTCACACAAAAAAAAGTATTCCGAAAAAAGTTACTGGCAAAAAAACTTATTTACTATTATTTATTCACTAGATGATATGCAAAAAATTGAATAAATGTTTAAAACTATAATAGTTGGGAGTGCCAAAAAGAATCATGTATTTTCGCGAATTGCATACTAGGAGTGGAAAACATTAGGTTGTATTGTAACGGTCTGATTCTATAGGTTTTTGTAGGATTGTCTAAACAAGTGCGTTTTTACTTGTTTTACGAACTATGGTAAGCTGTCTGTTTGTCTCAGTTTATTAGGTACACCGCGGAAGCACGGTCATTGAAATTGGTTTTGTGGAGACGATTTAGATGAACTAGTCTACTTATATTAGATGTTGATGCTGAGCGGTGTGTTAGTTATGTGTCATTTGCGGAAAATGGAATATATTGAAGGGCCATGTTGTGAATAGCCTTGAATATTATGAGGCATAACTTATATTCAACCCTCTCTGGAAATTTGGACTCCCAGCTGTCTTTCCATCTTTTGAGGGGTCTTGCAGGCATCCCTTCTTTCTTCTGGCTTGCCATGTATGGCAAGGTGTGTTAGCTTTGGGGGTTCTTTATTTTCATATAGTCCCTCCAAAACCTTCTCCCTTTCTCACCCATCAAATGAAATTTTGGATATCACACATTTTTCCTGATCGTTGTGTTTCTCATTATGTTGCAAAATTGAAGTATACACATTAAGAAAATAAAAAATAAATATACGGGAGATGAATAACTAATTAAAAACTTATGTGAAAACAAATTTTTGTTTACTGTTTGTTGTCTCACTCTTTCGATATAAATGCCGGTTTCAAAATTTTACATAGCAATACTAACGGTTTTCATTTGGATAATCTAGAAATATTAGAAATTAGGAAAAGTGTTAATAATTTAATTGAAACGCAAATATTATCAATAATCAAATTAAATTTGTAAACAGCCCCCTTTTAACCTTTTCCTATTATAATTACTTTATAAAGGTATTTTTATATAAACTTGCAAATAAGTTACAGTGCGTAATACGCGCATTGTTTCATTGTGTTAAGTTTACGGATACGAGAGGAGCGTATCCGTAAACTTAACACTTTATGATAAAATATTAATAAAAGCTTACGTGAAAAGACCTATACCTGCGTAATTGTAACCACGCCTCTTCCCCTCCCAGCATAACTAAATCTGTCTATATTTGATCATTGATTTCAGTATATTCATTATCCTGAAGAAGGGAACATCGATCCCAAAACATGTTCAATTCAATTCAATTTTTTCAATTTTTTTTTTTTTTCAATTTAATTCAATTTATTTCACGATAATATGTACATGACAAACAAAATGTTTAAGGCATACATATTAGGAAGTATATATCAAAAATGAAAATATTTAATAAATTAAAAATAACATAAAAACTGGTCAAAGGTGTAGGAGAATCCCGCTTCGGAAAACCCCCTCAGACACATGGAATATATCAATACACAAAGCAATTTTGTTCAGCATAGCTGTGGCTCTTCCAACAGGCATAACCATCGGCAGGTTGGTCCTGTATATTGGAATGTGAAACAATCTATGATGACGATGTCTAGTGTAATTATCAGGAACATACAAACCAATGCTCTGCATAATTTCAGGATTATCGATCATACCGCGCAACAATCGATAAAAATGTGTAATCAAATACACATTCCTTCTAGTCTCTAAACCACCATAAGAGACTTGGACTTTCTCCACCATAAGAGAGTACTTGCCTTCATGTGGCCCCCAGATCATCGAGCCACTCTCGAGTCTACTCCGCACCAAGGAGTTGTAAAGAGTTCTGAGTACGCGGGTATTCTCGAAAACTCTGGCAGTACGCAGAACAAATCCTAACATTCTCAAAGCATTACCACTGATCGTCTCTATGTTGAAGTTTTAAAAACAAAAAATAAGTGTGATTAAAACAAATTTTTCATTATTACTCCCTTTATATTAACTCGTGGCGTCAAGAAGATCTATCAAATTTTCGTTAAAAAAAAATTAATAATAATTATAGTATAATTTCGGATTTTTAGAAATCTTATTGGTTTTTTCAAATTGGAATCATTAGAAAAGTTTGATTAGCAACGGCGGCCCGATAACGTCGCGGAATATTTTCTAAATTTGAATTACTCCGTCGGTATACATAATAGGTACTTCGCTACGAATGTCGAAAATCTAAATTGACTGACAAATGTTTTTAGAATTTAATCTTCAAAGCATGAAGTGTCTTATCAAAGCTCAAAACATCTGATATTTTAGAAATATATTAAATTACTGTAAGTTTAGTGTTATGTTATATGTTTTAATTCGTCTTTAATTGTTGTTATATTTTACAAAGAAAGGGTGTATAATAAAAACTTGTTTTTTATGGGTTACTTTTTTTTATTTATAAAATGGTGCAACAAATGAAAAACAAAAAGTAATAATATATAATCACTCTTTAAGGGTAGATCGTAATGATAAAAGGAGTAGAAAAAGGAACTATAGACAAAGCAACCATCCCTCTGGAGCGTGTGTTCTTACTCTGAACTTCAATTACGCCTCACAGAGTGCTCCCTCCATATTCCCCCGCACTCACGAGCTTCGGATGCACATATTGCACTTTGTGATATTCATGGGTGCTGTTGCACTTCCGTCCCGAGCTGCGAGCTGTGTTCGGTTTGCATAATCCGCGATTTTCCTGGATGCGATGTCCGCAGTCGTCAATAATGTCGTGCGCCGGGACAAACAGTCATTTGGGACGTACTGTTTAACGCTTTGACAAAGTTTGCGTAGCTGCCGACGGCCGTGCAGATTACAATAATCGCGCGGGGGCGGGTTTGTATCGCCTGACGACCCTCTCCGGCGGGCCGATTCGCGTCGGATGCAAAAAGGCGGACAGACTTGAGGGGGTTGCTTTTGTATTGACAATGATTTTAGGGGCGCGCGATGCGCGCATTTAAACATAATTAGAATCGATCTAAAATAAATTTCATATTATTTTACGTGACCTAAGGCGTCATGGTCATGTAATTTAAAAATTTTTTTTAACACAGGTTACATAAAAAAAGTATTTAACATAGTATTTCTATATATGTATATACCTACCTATTGAAATAGGTAATGGCACAGAGGTTTGCTTTATAATAACTAAATTATATGTCTTTTTAAACAAAACAAATATCTAAATTAAATGATAAATTCAGGTTGTATTGGTAGCCCGTCTCGGATTCGCCCGGTACAGTTTTATCCATATCTAATTTTTTTAAGCTCTTTATATCTATATATCTTTAATTTAATATAAAATAACATATAATATTTATTTAACATATAATATTTAATTTAATGATTTTGTGTGAAGGACGAAATTGATATGAGTAAATATTTAACGTTAATTATATGTTAAATAACCTAAGGATTAATACTTTATTAATCAAAATTTCTGGAAAACTAACTGTTATATATTAGTAAACTGTATATTTTAGTTAAAATTTGATGATATTTTAAAGACTAAAATGATTGACGTAAGTTATTTTAAAAGCATAGATATATGTTACTACTGAATTTTTGGTAGATAATTTAATTTTACTTTTATTTCAACTTCAATCTACAATGTTGCTGAATCAATTGAAAAAAATAATTATTTCCTGCTTTATTTTTTGTATTTCTAACGAATTAGGCAGCGTTTTCCATGAGAGCGCTCTAGCGGCAAATTTTTTCCCGACTTGATCCACGTAAATGCTCAGTTTCTATATGTTCTAGGATAATTTTTAGTACACAAAAGTCTTTTTGAAAAAATGCAGACCATAACAATAAAAACCGCATACGAATCCATTCACTGCTCTCAAGATTAGCGCGGACATACAGACGGACAGACACTCGCCGATATATTCGTATATTAGAAACGTGGATGGAAATCTCTTATGCAATGGCTCAGGGCAAACAACTTATTTGAGCTGGCTTAAGTGATCACTCTACACAATGCAACGTTCACCAATTCCATCCTAAGAACATTCACACATTATCAAATTTTTTGAAAGTTATATATATATATATTTATATATATGGGTAATTCTCACCAAATTCCGAAATTCCAGTCCCGAGTCATTAGTGCTGAGTCATGTGCATTAATTATCGATGTAATACTCGCCGATATATTCGTATATTAGAAACGTGGATGGAAATCTCTTATGCAATGGCTCAGGGCAAACAACTTATTTGAGCTGGCTTAAGTGATCACTCTACACAATGCAACGTTCACCAATTCCATCCTAAGAACATTCACACATTATCAAATTTTTTGAAAGTTATATATATATATATATTTATATATATGGGTAATTCTCACCAAATTCCGAAATTCCATTCCCGAGTCATTAGTGCTGAGTCATGTGCATTAATTATCGATGTAATATTTTTTATTTAAATGCAAGCTATCAGTACTACTATTGTTAAAAAAAAATTAGATATTGTATAGAAAATAAAAAAATGTGATCTATTTATTACTTTAAAAGTCATTCCCTCACCTTGTCCCTTAGTCTGAGTACAACCATAAAAAGGCTGTTCATCTTAAATACAACAATAATCTTATTAAATTAATATTGCTAAAATATTCGAGACATAGTGTTAATTGTATGTGAAAAATTTCATTCCACTGCGTCAAATATAAAAACGAAAAATCGATTTTAAGTGACTGTCCCGCAAAATAAAATCATTCCCTCACCCTGTTACGAATATTTGATTTACGATCGTATCGAACGAGATTTATAAATGAGACCTTATATTTTTAAGACCTAGTAACACTTGTAATGTGTAAATATAGCGGTTTGTTCTCAACACTGGGGTGAGTATGTGCAAAAGAGTATGTGATGGCTCCTCTTCTTCGCCTTTCAGCTCGATCCTACTCCTAACTGAGTTTACGCCTTGTTAGAGGTAAACAAGCTATCTATCTACGTCGGATGAAGGCTCTACGGTTTTTAACGTAGTATTTCCAAACACCCTCGCTTTATTCAAGACCTCCCCAGTTCACGTTGTGTAATTTTTTGTTTCGAACTATAGGGGATGAATTGGTTTTGTGGTAACCCTATCGCAAGCTAAACTTAAATTAAATACTGGGGTATGAAGTTCGTGAATGTTCATGGAAAACGCAAACAAAACTACCTAGCACGTCAATTAAGCCCTACGGTGCAATTGCTAAACATACTATGTTCCGTGGCCCTATATTATTTACCTATCATTCCTACGGACTGAAACCACTGCATCTGGTGTAGCTGCGCTTCCAGAGTGCGCGATCCTCTGCTCCCACGCCCTCTCCGCTCGATCCCCCATTGTCCTACCTGTATGGGATCGACCGCCATCCACTGGAAAGGTTAGTAACGTGCCGTTATCACATGCGCATGCACATATAGAGTACATAGATCCCCTGAAAGCCCTCGAGTCCTTCGTAGCCGCTCCTATGGGTGATTCCGTCTTCGACGCCCTCGCTGATTAATAATTTTATCTTCCGCCGTTATCTCGCTGTGCTTATTCCTTACGATCTTTTATATTTACTCTGCATTATCTTTATATCAATTACATTGTTACGTTTATTTACTAGCCGGCCTAAGTTCCGTCACCTGTATCTGGCCCTATGTCTCATTCTAGTGGTACGTTGGGTTCTAATGGATAAGGGGTTTGTAGAAGGTATGTGTAAATGTATGTGTACGCGGAAAATGTGGTTGCTTTAAATTCGGCCCCTCCGTACCCAAAGGCTCATCGGTGACTGATCCCATCTTCCTTCTCCCGACACGAGTTCCGGATACGTTGACCTGAGCCTGGATGCGCCTTTTCATGTTGGGCCTCTTCTGTGCAAAGTACCGCACCATCCCTCGCGTCAGTGTCTGGCGTCCGGGCTCAGAGCCAGTTTGCCCCCCGAATTCCAACTCCTCCAGGTTAAACTAAGTTAAACTACGGTATATATACTGAAGCTACTGTAAAGATGGTCCCGGGCCACCTGTCAAGTCAAAAATATGCGAGTGGGGAAGGGGAGTTTCCTAGGCTCCCCAACCCTCGCCTGTGAGCAACTGCAGCCCATTGGCCATTCGCGACACTACAGTGACTGCAACCACCCTCCCAGGTAGTACTTATTATAATCTGGTATGCATCAATACGTTCAATCCATTCCAGACGAGGGAAGACATCCGCACGGGTGTTGTGCCACCCGTGAAGAGCCCCCTCATACACTACGTACGAATAGATACATACTAATAAAATATAATATACATACATATACATACATATACAATACATAAATAAATACTTGTAATGGTTGGTTGCCATGTGGTTTCACGAGGCCATGACCCCTCGTATTAGTAGATGGAAAGGTGGATCTGGACAGTAGGGATATGCCTAGCCCCTGGCCAGGGATGTCGGTGTATTTTCTCCAAATGGTGTACAGCTAGGATCCTGCCATCGATGATGATGGGATCTGCCTAATTATCTCCGACTGATGTGTAACTGGAACCCTGCCATCACTGATGAAGATGATGATGTCACTATCGAAACGTCACCTGATGACATTTAGCTGAACCGCCGCTAATGATGATGATGATGATGATGATACAATCGTAACGTTTCCTGACGATATACAACTGGGACACCGCTAATGATGACGTTGATGATGCTATCGAAACGCCCCCTGACGATATATAGCTGAACCACCGCTAGTGATGATGATGATGACGATGATACTATCGTAACGTCTCCTGACTATATATAGCCGAAACACCGCTAATGATGGTGATGATACTATCGTAACGACTCCTGACGATATATAGCTGAAACACCGCTAATGATGATGATGATGATGATGATGCTATCGAAACGCCCGCTGACTATATATAACTGGGACTCTGCTAGTGATGATGATGATGATGATACTATTGAAACACCTCCTGACTATATGTAGCTGGGACACTGCTAACGATGATGTTGATGAAGATACTATCGCAACGCCTCCTGACTATATACAACTGGGACGCTGCTAATGATGGTGATGATGATGATGCTATTGAAACGTCTCCTGACAATATATAACTGGGACACTGCTAATGATGACGTTGATGATGCTATCGAAACGCCCCCTGACGATATATAGCTGAACCACCGCTAGTGATGATGATGATGACGATGATACTATCGTAACGTCTCCTGACTATATATAGCCGAAACACCGCTAATGATGGTGATGATACTATCGTAACGACTCCTGACGATATATAGCTGAAACACCGCTAATGATGATGATGATGATGATGATGCTATCGAAACGCCCGCTGACTATATATAACTGGGACTCTGCTAGTGATGATGATGATGATGATACTATTGAAACACCTCCTGACTATATGTAACTGGGACACTGCTAACGATGATGTTGATGAAGATACTATCGCAACGCCTCCTGACTATATACAACTGGGACGCTGCTAATGATGGTGATGATGATGATGCTATTGAAACGTTTCCTGACAATATATAACTGGGACACTGCTAATGATAATGATGTTGATGATACTATCGAAACGCCTCCTGACGATATAAAGCTGAACCACCGCTAGTGATGACGATGATGATGATGATACTATCGCAACGCCTCCCGACTATATATATCTGGAACACCGCTAGTGATGATGATGATACTATCAGAACGCCTCCTGACTATATGTGACTGGAACACCGCTAATGAAGATGATGATGATGATACTATTGAAACGTCTCCTGACGATATACAACTGGGACACGGCTAATGAAGGTGATGATACTATCGGAACGCCTCCTGACTATATATGACTGGAACACCGCTAATGAAGATGATGATGATGATACTATTGAAACGTCTCCTAACAATATATAACTGGGACACTTCTAATGATGGTGATGATACTATCGGAACGCCTCCTGACTATATATGACTGGAACACCGCTAATGAAGATGATGATGATAATACTATTGAAACACCTCCTGACGATATATGACTGGAACACCGCTAATGAAGATGATGATGATGGTACTATTGAAACGTCTCCTGACAATATATAACTGGGACACTGCTGGTGATGGTGATGATGATGATGCTATCGAAGCGCCGCCTGACTATGTATAACTGGGACGCGGCATATGAATAGACAAATAAATACCTAATTAATTAATGAATCATCAATTAAATAAATAAATAGAGATGAATAATTAAGTTCGGCGTCGAGCACACGGGCCGATGATGATGCTATCGAAACGCCGCCTGACTATATATAACTGGGACGCGGCATATGAATAGACAAATAAATACCTAATTAATTAATGGATCATCAATTAAATAAATAAATAGAAATTAATAGTTAAGTTCGGCGTCGAGCACACGGGCCGATGATGATGCTATCGAAACGACGCCTGACTATATATAACTGGGACGCGGCATATGAATAGACAAATAAACACCTAATGTATTAATGAATCATCAATTAAATAAATAAATAGAAATGAATAATTAAATTCGGCGTCGAGCACACGGGCCGCGCGATCCCTGGAAGTTCACACACATGCAGAGAAGGGTTATTTGGCGAATTAATTCGCCCCTATTATGGTCAGTTCGGATCCAACATGCAAACAACACCTGTGGGAAAACACATGTAAAGTTTACGGTACAGGGGTTAGCTTTCACTGTCGGCGCTTCTTCCGTCTCTGTCTGGGGTGTCGAACCCGAGACCAGTCTTCTTAATCGTGCGCCACCTTTATATATCGTTATAATCTCAAAACGGAAAGAGGATGACATGACTTACCCATCTGCCGCCGATTATATCCATTCCAGTGCATCGTAGTTTCACTTTATGTACCTCACTTTATACCTAAGGATTGCGAACACTTGCCTTGCACGCGCACACGATTCACAGGCCCCTAATTATCTATAGTTCGCGACCTAACCTTTGATCCTGCCATCACGCGTTTTTAAGTTTCCGTAGCTGGGGCTTAGTATCCAGCCTCTGTAACTATACGGTGTATATACTCTAACCAACCCGAAACTAGACATTATTTCCCTTTCTTTGAATTTATATTCCTCGGGATACCGGAATTAGACTCTAGCTCGACAATTGTAAGTATTTATAGATCTTAATAATACTGCAACATAGTCCTTATTTCCGTCTTACGTATCCGTACTTCCCGGGTCATCGAGACTAGACTCCAATCCTAATGATCATACTCTAATGATTATACGCACCGATATTTTTCATAAAACCCGTTACCCGTTATTTTCCGATGTTACAAATTTTTATATTTATCCGAAATACCGGGATTAAGCTTTGAATCTAGGATTCCATCCATTTATAAGTTTTAACAAACCCATGAAGCAACCACTTGTCCACTTGTTGTTGTTAAAGAATTGATTGCTTCTATAATGAAACCCCACTGGTCTACATCTTTATAAGGTCAATACATATTACTTTTAGGGTCCGCCGATTTAGTTTTATTCTTATTATTATTATTATTATTATTATTATTATTATTATTATTATTATTATTAATTAATTACACGGCTTAATAGCCTTTTACAACAGGTTTATACATAATTAAAATACAACAAACGATTAAATGTAAAAGAAAAATAAAGGGTATAGATGTAAAAAGGTATATATACATAGTTTAAAATAATGAGGTTAGACATGTATGTAAAAAGTATATATGCAAAAAGGTGTAAAGTAGCAGGTTTATACATAATTAAAATACAACAAACGATTAAATGTAAAAGAAAAATAAAAGGTATAAATGTAAAAAGGTATATATATACATAGTTTAAACATAATGAGGTTAGACATATATGTAAAAAAGGTATATATGCAAAAAGTGTAAGGTAGCAGGTTTATACATAATTAAAATACAACAAACGATTAAATGTGAAAGAAAAATAAAGGGTATAAATGTAAAAAAGTATATATACATAGTTTAAACATAATGAGGTTAGACATATATGTAAAAAGGTATATGTGCAGAAAAGTGTAAAGTGGTGATCTCAGAAATTTTTACTCACCGATAATATAGCAATATTAAATTTGAATAGCCAGCTATATATATAAAAAATTTAAGACATTATATAAAATTTAATATTTTGAAAAGAAATGATCATATAATGATTTTTTTTTTAAATTTTGAGAGAGATGGATTTAAAATGTCGACATATGTAGGTAGTTCATTGCCAAGTTTGTGCATTGATAGTAAAATTATTTTATTCTTAATATAATGTAATGATGAATATGGTTGCATGATTGACATCTTCGTCGACAGTCTGGAGATAGTAAAGTTTACACTTAAAGAGGCAATACTGCTTCGTTACTGACTT